>KZ507170.1:81178-95755 GCA_002844005.1 Limosa lapponica baueri | reverse complement strand
CAAGTGATATGACTACTTCTTTTAGTAACTACAGCATGTCTAATGTGCTTCAATGTTGGTATTTTCCCCCACTTCCAGCAGCTTTCGAGCATTTCTTCTGATCCCAATATATTTTTAATTCTCCTTTGTATCATCTTATCAGCTGACCCTAGACAACTGCTTGTGTTCTTTTGTGTCCCTTATCTGTTTTCTATTATTCATAGCTTCTCATTTACATTAATCACTATGAACATCCTCTTTTTTTTTCTGAACTGTTTTATATTATTCTGTAATTAATTCTTGGGATTTTTACATTCCCTCTAAATCAAGTTGGTTGGGTTTTTGTGTTTTTTCCTCATGTGGCTCTCTTCTCAAATTGCAAGATTGTGACCAGACGACATTTTAAAACCGGTTTCCCATTCTCATTTGCAGTTGTTTGTTTAAATTCTTTTATTCGAGCTGATCTGAGTCATCTGCTTTTGAGATGCCAGTAACTTGGAAGCAAGTATTGCCATACAGAACCTTTCTCTTCCTCATTTGTCCATTTTGCCTAAATAGGTTACAAACAATTATTTTAACATCTCAGTTGTGCAGATTTTCCTATAAGAATATCACCGAAATAGGTTTTCCTCTTCTAAATAAGAAGTCTTGCACTAATAAAAGGGCAGTTGGTGCTCTCCTTCACTTCACTTAGCAAAAGGTCCAGGTCTACCATTTACAGCGACCAGTTCACTGCAAAAGTCTGCTGCCGAATCAAAGGTCCCTAAAAGGACTGTAACAGCAAGAAATTGTGGTTACCTCCAGAGCTGTCCAGGTGGAAATTCACCATCACCAAACTGATTCCCTTCCCATTCGCCATATGGAATTACCGGCCAATTTCTTAAACCTGGATGCCAGCTCAACTTAGTACAAACAAATTTCAGCTGCAGCAGAAAAGCTGACTCTAAATTAGTCTTTCTGAATCATCTGAAATATTTGAATGTGCTCCTGCCAGTGTCAGAATTTCAGTACTTATTCTTGCAAGTGTAGGAACTACCTTCGTTTAGTACTAGTAGGTTTAAATCATCTGAATGAGAGTCTGCACACCTACTGGAAAGTGCTTAAGGACTTGAAAATCAAAGGTGGCTGAAAATTACATCTGTGGTAATATGTGAGTGCCTCCGTAGTGTTTAGAAATAGTTGTTCCTATCTATTCCTTTCTTGCAGGCTTTATAAAATAAACAACTTGATTAGCATTAGTTTGACTGTGTGAAGGATATATCTATTATTGAAAAAGAACTCCTTTTGAAGAAAGGAATTTTAACTTTAATTTTACAAGGTCATTTTATAAAGTGTCATTATCGCTGTACTGAATTCACTAGAGACTAGCGTTTGGGAGATATTCGCATGCAGCTATAGTAGGTGTTTCGAAAGACTCTAGCACAATAAAAATTTGGATCTTGATAGCTGAACGCTGAACATTTGTCACCCAAATGACAAAAATAACTCCCACTTCCCACTTGGGCAATTTATTCTGAACTGGCGACAATCTCCACAGAGCTTTCCCCATCCTGGCTCTGGGGTCTGCTCCACTGCACCCTCCACCTCCTATTCTCTCCTCCCTTGCACTTCAGCCCTGCACGCACTTCTCTTGCTTTTCTTTATTTGGTCAGTAGCTTTTTTTTTTCCTCAGCCACTGAAATGTCTAAACAGCTGTGTAGCACTTGCCAGAAAGTTTGCTGCTTCAATTTATTTCCTCCATCTCATAAAAGAATAACATAGTATTGCTCTTCTTAAATTGGAAATGGCATTTCTTTCTTTTGTTTATCCTAATGTCCCCTCTGTATTTTGGAGTTTTAATGAACAGTCTCTTTCTATTTTTGTCAGTCTCTTAGCATTTCCTTTATTATTAAAATTTCCTAAAAATTGACTTTTGCTTTTAAAAGAGAACTCGTCGAGTGACATTTTGTCACGCAACTGTACGCTGATCATCAATGTTTAATTAAAACCTGTCATCAAAAGGTGATGTCCTTCCTAAGGAATGAATTTACTTTAGCAGGGAAAGTCTAGAGGGGCAGTTCTCTCCCTGTCACAGATCGACTTAAAAGACCAGAGAGACATGCAGGAAGACAACTAACAGTTCTGTGCATATTTATGGACTTGTTGTGCATGTGGTAAGTACTCTCCTGACAGCTAGTGTTAAATCCAATCAATCATCACTTAAATACATCACTGTGTATATTCACCTCACTCCTTCATTAGCATTCATTAGCAATTAATCAACACAGCAGTAGTCTCTGGAAAGTTCAACAATCCATAAGGTACATTTACATTAAAGATGAGCAAGTGAACATTTGTTCCACTTCAGCTAAGTCTTGTGTATTGTCATTTCTTCAAGGAGTGAAAGACATCGATCAAGCAACTGATTGATTGATTGATAGATATAGCATGCCATCTATTTCCTCTGAAGAGCATTTTTCTTCAAACTAGAGGACAGTAGTTTTACTCAGGAAAAAAATTTCAGTCTCCACTTTCACATTACATGTCTTACCGTACTGTTTAAAAATATCTTCTGGCCTTAAATCCACTGACTTTTCAGATAAACTGTGTTGCTGTATCTCTTTCAGTAAGACTGTGTTCTAGGGTACAGAGGCCCAGACATACCCTTTTAGCATCAGACATGAAATTAGATTTGTTTCCCTGATTCACTTCTTCAGCCAAAACAATCAGTTAGTAGTATTTCCAGGTAAAGTGGGAGGGAAAAAATATATTAAGGGGCATAAAAAATACAGCCTTACCTTTTTGTTCTATTACATTTAAGAAATAATAAATTTTAGCACTTTCAGATCTTTACAACCCTGTGGAAAATTAACTAAACTAAGTTTAATTGAAGTAGTTGTTCAGCTCCACTTATGACATAATATATACTGATAATGATATCTTTAGTGTTCATCTTAAGTACACCTCAGACTTTATAGCAGTGAAATTATATAAACAGGTTTTAATTTGATTGTCTGTTTTGTGAGAGAAAATTTGTATTTCAAAATAAGGATTTTTTAGCCTTAAATGCACAAATTAATGAAAAAAAGAATTAACCACCTTATACTCAATGAAATGAAAATATATGCTTTAATAAAAATATGAAGTCATTGAGACATTAAGTAGACATGAATTTCTTTTGTAATTCTTTTGCTTTTGTGGAACTGTATTTAGCAGGTGTTATTGTGTTGTTAATGTGATGAAATATCCAACATCTAATACACATGCAGTGCTATGTGAATATTGAAAGCTTTATTTTTAATGCACTGATTATGGATTTGGGTTGCTACTTTATCTGCTTTAATGTAACGCATTATTTTTTTCATGGTTTCTTTTCAATTAAATTCATCTACAAATGCTATCTCTTTCCCAGCTATTTTTTTATATATCTTTGGACTGAAAAGACTGGGTGTATGAGACTGATCTTGCTGTGGCGTACCTCAGGCTGATTAAGGCATTTCATAGCACAACTCATCTCTAATTCTCTCTGTGGCAGCTCTCTTCCTTGTACACATCTGTTTGTTTGTTTGTTTGTTTGTTTGTTTTAACATACATCCTTTTTCATTAAATATCTTTTCTTTGTTGTACCAATATTTAAAGGCAGAAGTTTGCTGAGGTTGGAATAACCTGGGAGAGAAGTACTCTGAATATGTTTAAACAGTGATTTATATGTCTTACATGTGTAGAGAAGGATTTGCTTTCCATATTGCAGAAATAGAGTTGAGTGGTCATTCTATTTAATGAAAGATTTTGACATTCTGTTTCACTATGATTTGAAATGAACAATTCCCTGTTTGAAAGTCTTCATATACTTGGTGGGACTACTCAGACCTGTAGACCCTGAAAGCTCACATGAGGGAAAAATCATATGTTATGGGAATTCTGGTAGGTCATATCTAGTAACTGGATACCTGCAGAACCCTGTTGGAAATAAAGCCTTCTCTATGTTGATGTGACCAGTGAAAATTCTTCAGCATTTAAACACAATAAAATATTAAGCATAATTAATCTCAAGATTTTTAATAACTAAGACTACTCATTCTCACCCTTCCACTCTGCTTGATTATCTTCTCAGAGATGGGTTGGCTGCATTCACAGAGGTAGGGGTGCCAGCAACCTCTGCTAGAGCGATAGTAAACAAAATAGTGTGGATTCCATTAGGGGTTTATCTGCCCACTCCTACACTACCGTCTGTATCAAAAGGCTCTGACCCAGCACGAAGATAAGCATCACTCCTCTCTTTCCCCAGGCAACCTGTCTTCTGTGCAGGAAAGGCAGCATTTTACCTTTACAGTCACAAAATGGTTCTTTAAACTTCATTTTCTGTACGACTTTGATTCAAAATTTTCTCCCATTTGAAAACAATCCCCCAAATGCACACATTTCATTTTACACATAAGCACTGAAATTTGTTAAATTAAATCTTTATTTTGCAGAGGGAAACCCAGCAGTGAGTTTTACTTTTTAAACTCCTTTTCTATTTCTAGGAAACTTCAATGAACCATTTTATGGCATGATGATAGTGCAATGGGAAGAACTTTTATTCAAGACGATTAGACAACCACTAACATAAGGCACTACTGAATTTCTCAACCCTACGGGCAACAGAAATGGCAGAGCAGATTTTAGGGAAATTTTACACATTAGTACATAAACAGTCTGTCAAGAAATCGCACCCTTCAGATGTCTGCCTCTGACAGTCTTCAAGACATTAAAAAAATCATAAATGTGATTTGCAATAGAGACATTTACTAGCCTTAATATACAGAGACTGTCATCACTAGGCAAATCCAGGAATGTCAAGTGAAGATTATTAGAGTCTGAAATGCCGGTACAGCAGAATGGCACGTGTGGATCTATGTTACCCAAAAGATCATGAACTTCTCTACTTGGTGACTGGTTTGATCTTTAGCCCACAACCCCTTGCAGTGTGGCCCTACATGCTTTGACAATGTGTAGACATAACTGTAAAAAGGAAAAGTAGGGGTCTATGAAAAGGGTCAGTAAAATAAGAAAACTGGAGCTTTGTGGAATTTAACATGAATTATTAAAAGGAAGGAAACGCTGGCAAGGAGAAGAAACAGAACTGAAAGGAGACTGAGGGAAGGAGAGAAACAGGACCGAAAGAGGTGCAGAGGTTGCAGTGAGCTGATAGCCTCAGTCCAAACATCTCTGGACAGATATTTAAATTACAGGGGTTCCAGGAGAAAACAAGAAATACCATGGAGATGGACCCCAAATCACGTACTCAGATGTAGAGATGCTCTGTCTTTTGGCTGTGCAGTTGCATTAGTTGACTTGGAATCAGCATATCTGGGGCTGACTCTGAGGTCTCAGGAGCCAGTGTTATCAAACTGGTACCTTTCAGGTCATTACAGTCAATAATTCCTTTTTAAGTATCAAAAAGAAAAGAAAACAAAGTGAGATGATTAAAAAGCCAATTAGCAGATCAAAGTATGAGAAGCCAAGTCCTGGAGGGGAAAAAGAATGCATGTATGGTAATTTAGGCAGTAAGGAAGATAATTAGAACAGGATAGCGATAATGGGATAAGCTGGGGATCAAAAACTGTAGAGTTGATTGGAAATAAAGGAGAAGAAAATTAAGGGAAATTTTAAAGACTCTTCACAGAAAACAATTAACCATATAAATATTAGAAAGAAAACTTGTCTAGAAACCACCATGACCTCTTTGTAAGGAGAACAGTGGTCCACAACTCTTAAAAAAAACTTTGCTTTGACTCCTTCCCTGGGAAGAATTTCAGTCTCTCTGATGCAAACAGCTTTTGGGATGGGGAAATGGCTACGGAAGACATAAATGAAACAGCCAATAGAGATAAAAGATGTAAAGGCAGACTTTCCCATCTCATCCCTCCTCCTTATCTTTTTCAGAATTTTACCTTTCTTTTTCAGCAAAGGTCTCAGTTTTGGTGTTAAACTTCAAGTCCTGATTCACTTTCTAAACTTTGTTTCCCTTGACTTCCTTCCAAATTCTTTCTTCCTCTCCAGTTCTCACAGCTCTAGCTTTCTCTGATGAGGTTTGATCTTGGCGAAAATTCCTGTTGGCCTTTTCTCCCTGTGTTGTGAGTGCTCACACCCCTCCCCTGGCCCCGTGCCTGCTTGAACTCCTGATCTTATCCCTGCTGTTGTCCATTTGATCAAAATATGCTATTCAGGGACATACTGCAGATGGGGCAAGAATGAGGGGAAACAGAAAACTTTCTTTTTTTGTGAGGTTTCCAAAAAAGACCACCCTCGAGCTTTGGCTCCAAATGCCTTACAGCATTTGTAAGTCCACAGATTTCTGTGTTCTCCTTCACAAAGTCCTGTGAGCCTTTAAACAGAAAGGCCCCTAACAGTTTGCTCCCCATGGCTCTGTCAAAGCAACAACATGCTTACATAAATATTGTTCAGCTCTAACCCTTTCCATGTGCTTATACCACAGGAAGTTCACTTTCTTCTGAAGAGCCTGAACATGACTGGGGGTAAGGACGAGTTTCAGTCTGTGAAGTATGAATTACCCTTTTAGAGACAGCTGGGACTCAAGAGAATGAAGGGTTTGCAATTTAACAAGTAAGAACAGGAAGGAACAGAGCTGTGGAGAAAAAGAAATAAATCAGAGGCATAAGCAGAAGAATAAACACCTCCTTTATGATACCTAAGGATCTTCCTAAATAATCTCAGCAAGGAATGCTACAGTCATGGGACAAAGAACATGGTCGTTAATGCCAGCACCGTATCTGTACAACAATACAGAAAAAGAAAGGATCTTCTCTGAAGAGCAAGTGGTAAAGATCAAATAACATTCAACATGAGATTCCCCTGAATGAATAACATCAAACAATACCTCTCTTGAGTGTTCACCCATTGCCTCTGTGATAAATAGATATAAAAGGTGAAGATGCTATACCTCTGTGACCTTAAGAAGCTCTGGGTGGCAACTTCCTATTTACTTGCAAGTAGAGAGCATGAAGAGGAGGAACTGGGAAGTAATACCTCCTATTTTATTTAGAGTATCTCTTACTTTCCTGATTGGTAACTCACTTCAGGGAATGGAAAGGTCTAGTTGGACCAGAAAAAGGAGATAAATACCTAGTTTCAGCCCAAATTCTTCCTACACTCTCAAGGCACAGTAGCTGTGCTTGAGAAGATTGTGTCACTGACTCATATCTTTCTTTTCTCTCTGGAGACAACACTCTTTTCAGCTCTTCTCCTTGTGGAGAGGAGAAGAGACATATTTCTGATTGGTAGCAGACAGGAAAGGAAATAAATTATCATGTCTAGCCTCTCTTTCACAACTTTCCCATTTGTTCCAGGTTAGAAACCACTGTGAGGCTCTTAAATAGTGATTAATGACAATTCTGAGTCAGTCAATCCCTATGATAAGTCTGGAACATAAAAACAAATGACCTAAAAAACATAAGAGGTGGAAGTTTTGAAGATGAATAGTGAAGGGAGAAGGAAGGAGAGGGACAGTCTGCCTACCTGGTGTGTTCAACAGCCTTTAGCCCAACAAGAGCTGGTGCCAGTCATCTATTCCAGGCTTCTGAAAGCCCATCTCCCCTATTCAGAGGAAAAATACAATATGTACAGAAAACATGACTCAGACACTCAGAACGCTCTCTACCATTCCATAAATTCACATATTTGTCAGAAGCATACAGCAGGATGCTTCAGGGTTTTGTGTTGCTCTGTTTTAGCATTTCTGAAGAAGATATTTACTTTCAGATCTTGGACACCTATGTCTTGTTTTCCACTCCAAGAAACTTCAGACAATCTACTATTACATGGTTTTTATTCTAGTTCATGTACCCCATAAAAGTTCTACTTAATATATGCTAGAGTTGTTTATATGACATAACAATACTTTTGTTCTTTTCCATGTAGTTTGCATTTATCTTAGTTTTAAGATAGACATGTAGCCCAACCCCCTTATCAAGACCCCTGTTATAATAAGGAGGAGAGAGCAAGGCATGTCCAAGGGTGATTCATACTGCCTATCTCATATATCTGTCTCACCAAAAATTGTTGTTGTATAGAAGATCTACTTGGTAGTTGTATTCTATAGTAATGCTGTTTTTCCAGTAAAGCTGGAAAAAATATTAAAACAACATGACAGTCTTCTACTGCACACAAACAACGCCTTCTCAGGGTTTGGCATGGGTCTTTACTTTTCTTGGGCAAATTTACATGTGGAACATCAGTCCCTGGTTTGTGTTTGACCTTTTCTTTGTTCGGGTTCTTTTTTTTTTTTTTTTTTTAAAGTGACCAAATCTCAATATCCTTGTGCGTGAGACTTATGTTCTTGCTCTTTTTTTCCCCCCTCTTTACCCTATACTTCCATTTAGCTCTGTTTTTTTCTTTATATTTTTATTTTATATTAGCATGGGCTTCTATTGTATTCTAGAAACTCTTTCAATTATAGTTGTTATCCCATGTGTGTCCAGCCCTTTAAAGAAATGTTTTTTTCCTGAAATAATTACCACCTTTGTTTCACTTTTACATTGGTTTATGTACACTTAACTCTTCTTTCTCCTGAGAATGCTACTTCATAGTGGAGTTCTGCCCCTTGGAGATCAACATGACCAGAATTTTTGTCGCTTTCTCAGTATGGTCCATGAGAAGAAAATTTAGATCTTTCTCTTACAGCTGCACTTAATCAAATATAGCTTCCTTTAGGAAAATTGCAATACTAACTTTCTTGCTTTAAATTTTTCTTTTGAAAAATCTTGAAATCCACTAATAATGCAAGCAAACTACCCGACTTTTCCAGAAAGTTCTGGTGGTTTGACTCGTCCCCTCCACAGGATTATATTTCCTTCATGCAGATTCTGTGATCCTGAGTCATTGCCTCTGAGAAAACTTAGAGAAAATGGGTTGTGGTGGATGTCGACCCCCACACCATTTTGTTTGTCTAACACGGCAACTTGCGTGCGTTCAGTACAAAGCTGAGAACTCAAGCACTCCGAAAACAGGAGATGCAGAGTTAAGCTGAAAGCCCAACTTTGAGATTTTTGCCTGCTGTGAGGGGGCTTTATTTGATTACTTTGTTTGTTTGTGCATTTATTTTTGGAGAAGGATGAGCTGTCCATTGTTTTACTTCATTATGAAAACTGAACTATTGTTGAGGAGTCCTAGCGTGTGGGATGGGCTCTTATTTGGGTTCCTAAAAGAAAACAAAATTAATTAAACTATAACTCTTTCTACTTGGTTTATGGCTTAAAAGATAGTGCCTTTTTATTGTTATGCATTCTTTAGTAATTATTACCACTTGTAGTATACTGCAGACTAGAAACCCTGCCTTTAATAGAGCAGAGATGTTCAGTTCATATCCCTCAGTTATTATATCTTTTTATTGTTGCAAGGCTGTGATCTAAGTGCCCTTGGCATAACTCACAAACACATCACAAACAATATCTTTAAAGTGGAACAGTATAATTCAGTGTTGCTTAACAGAAGCAGGACACACATCAGCACTTTGCTTTATTTTTGCAGCCCTAGATGCATTAGGCTGTGTTAAAATTCACTTCGCTCAAATGGACCCAGCTCACCAACTGGTCTGAGTCGCTCTGCACTTCTTATTACTGCATTGGAAGACCCTGTGGAAACTCTGTCAGAGGCTGAGAAAAAGCCTTCGTTCTTCTTTATGGGGCCTGATAGCATGGCAAATGATTGATTTTCCCAGGACCTTTTGGGCTGTGGTACCAGAAATCACAGCTGCCAGGGCTGGCCCTGGCTCAGCCCACCGGTATGGTTCAGCTAAACACAGTGTTGTTTTCTCTCTGTATTTTCTGACGTCCTTAATGTTAACCTGACTTCGATTTTCATCTAAATTTCAGCTAGTGCTGTTTTTCTGTGCAGTTATTCTTTGTTCTTTTGCCTTGCAGAGAAACATATTGAAAACAACTCCTTATGTGAAGCCCTTAAATTCATACTTGAAAATCTGATTGAGCAGATTTAGCACCGAAAGGCAAAACCTGTAGCACTTAGAAGTGCGCAAGTCTAAATTTTATCTCAAAAATAAGGAATTGCCAACTGGAGTTTATACTCTGGGTTTTGTACAACTAGAAGCTGCGTATTTGTTCAGACCATCCTGGGACTCAGGAGAATCACGAAGCAACATAGAATGGGCTTCTCAAGCGTGAAGACCACTTAGCTATAGAGATTAATTCTCTTTATTCTGCCCACTGCCAACAGCACAGAACAAAATAAAAGGGTTTAGGATCAAAGAACAGCGGGAAGAGACACTGCTTCTCAGAAATACATTTGTTGCAACTTCAAGATATAAGCACATAAATAATTAGGCAAACAATTTGCAATGATAATGTTAAAACTGCATGTGGATTTGAAGGTATTGCAGGTGGAAGTGGAATAGTGTGATTCAATGCAGCCAAACAACCCCCAGAGAGACTCAAAACTTTAAAATGTTTGATTCAGGCCCTGGACTCACTATGATATGACTAAAATTTATGTGAGGTCAAATTCACTGCTTCTCCATCTAATATTACTCCTGTGAGCTGTAATATAGAATGCATGCAACTGTTCATATACTGAAACACATGGCACTTTTTTGTAAATTCAGTGCTTAGGAAAGATTTAACATATTTATTATTTTAAAAGTTAATATAAAGCAAGACTATTGCTCTGAAATATGTTAAATTTAACTATTATTAAAATGTCTTTATACATGGAAGATTTTTTGAAGAATTGTTATTACACTACCATATTTTTTATTATTAAACTCCTAGTTTAGCATGACATTTTCCTTATTTTTTTACCAGAAAAAAAATATCTGCTTTATTTCTTTATTTTTCTTGAGTACATTGCTTTTGTCTCCTTGGTCTTGTGCAGTGTAATAACAATTTTAATTTCAGATATGAAGTAGATACTTAAAATGTCATGTAAGATTTGCTTACACTTTTCAAATTGCTCTTAAAGGGACTAATAATTGTGAGATAGCATAAGAAGCAAATTATTACAGATAAGCCTGTTAATAAATTCTTATTTGGGACACGTCTTTATAAAATGGAAGTTTCAGAAAAAAATCTCACTAGGCCTCTTCTAGCAAGACCATATTTAACAAGACTACATAAATGCTTTAGTTGTTCTGGTCAAGATATCAGATCATGGATTACCTGGGAAGGCCACAAATCTTTTAAATGCAAATTTAAATGCATTTTTTAAAAGCAAAAATCAGTCTAAAAATAAATATTCCTTTATTTTCCTCTGTCCAGAGAGCACAGACACCACCCCTGACTTAGCGGATGGGGTTTCATAATAATTTTTAATGGAACTTTACATTTTGATGATACTTCCTTAATCTTGGGCTGCCACTTCAGAATGTCCACGGGTGCATTGTGAAATCCTTTCATAATGTGTTTTGAATGGGCGAGTCTTTAAAGGTTGTACATCTGCAGTTATTTCTTGATGTACTGATGCATCAGTTAACTAATTCTGTTAAATTTAATGGGAGCTGCACAGGATCCCTCAAAGCCAAAGACTCTGACAACTTCTGATCAGGCTTGCAAATGGCATTGTACATAGAAGAAAATTTTGTATTTTAATGAAATAATTTGTTAAAATTATAATGGAGAGGGTTTTTTTCACGAAGATGTTTAATTTGTTGAAGACTTAAAGGGTTCTGAAATGTCTGAATGTTTTTAAAAATTGCTTAATACTATGCCATGGCATTCTGTGTAGTTAGGAGTGATGTCTATATTTCTAAAAAATTTCTTAGCACAATTAATTTGCTTTGCTCTGTGGCCTTTTTACAAATAATCACAACTTAATGGCTGAAATATCAGTTCTAAATTATACTTGATTCATGCCATTTAGTCTTTCAGTCTTCTGATGTTTTTGGTTTTCAAAACACTACCCATCTCATCTAGTCTCATTCTAATGATCTTTGCGTGCTTTCTCAGGTAAAGTCAAAGCTAAGCCCCCTCCTTGTAGTGAAAGGTATTTGCATTTAGAAAAGACTTTCATGGCCTTCCTGCTAATTTTATGTGTTGCTTCTTTAAGAAAAGAATTGAGATGTTTTTATTGATATTTTCATTTTTTTTCCCTCTGAAAAATTGATTTTAATGTGGAGTCCTACTTAAAAATCAATGACACAACCTTACTCAGGGTTTGACACTGAAAATCGATACGATTCTCAGTGGACATGAGCTTCATAAGCTTAGAATCTGAAGACACATTATACAGAAGGCAAAAACTCTCCCCTGGGGTAAATTGTCAACTAAGTAACAGCACATCTTAACGAATCAGTCTAATTGGCACTGTTTCAATATAGAGGATGCTTATATTGAGGTAAAAAATATACATCCATATTTAAGTGCGTGTGTGTTTGGAAATGATACCTATCAAATCCCCAAAAAGTTAGTTTATGAATGACTTCTGTAGTTGTTTACACTTTAGACTCAATTTATCCGTGACATGTTACTCCCTAGCAGTGTCTCATGGTGATACTAGAAATATTTGGATTTTCACAATGCAGACTGATAGGTTACAATTAATTACAAATAGAATTTAATTAAGAGCATAGAGTAGATTGAATAGATGGCCTGATATGGAAATGTTGAGAAGACAGGTTTTCAGTTCCCTGGGATCCTGGGTCCATCTTCAGACAAGAGTAGAGGGGGTTGGAAAGAAAGGGGAAAAGGGAAATGACCTAACAAGGATTATGATGAACTTTGATCAGGTTATGGAAATTATTACGTGATGACTCCGAAAGTTCCTTTCCATTTTACATTTCTATATCTTCCCCTGAGCCCTGCGCAAGACCAATGACATTTAAAAGACATTTAAAGGTATCTCAGTGATATTTAAGAGTATGAAATTCAAAAGCAATAAAAGCTAATATTTTTCTATCTTGTGGGTATTTGGCTTCAAGGAACTGTTGCCAAAGTTTTGCCAAAAGTTTTAAGCCAAAATATAGTTGCTCTGAAACACAGGTTCACTCTTGCAATGCGTTGTAAATTTTTTCTTACATGTTGGAGCAGATATTATGCCTTGCTTGTCAGAATTTAAATCAGTATTGTGTTTTTTACACTTTCTTTGAGGTATCATCTTTAAGACCACCACCAAAATAAATTATTTGATTTGAATGATTTTGGAGGGTCCAATACTTCCAAGGCTCCCATGGCTCACTGTGAAAACAACTGCATTGTTAGGGAGACAACATTAATGAACAGAAACACCCAGCTAATACCATCTATACTGAATGCAGAGAATGGATAGTCTGGGTTCTTGTGTCCTCTTTCTGAATGAAGTTGCTGGCCAGGTCACTTCAGGGTGACACAATTTGCTCTGTTTGTAAAATAGGGATATTTTTATTTTCTTCCTTCAAATAAGCATTTTGAGACTAAATCAAGTTATGCTTCTGAAGTGATTTGTAATATTCAATGAGTTATTTGTAATATTCAAGAAAGTTAGAACATGAAAATGCAAGATGTGTTTAAGCAGAAGGTGATAAATAGATATCAAATCAAATCTAGCACCCTGCTAATATTTTAGTGTTATTATTTGCATCAGTATTTTGAAAATGTTATTTAAAATATTCATGGGATACAGGAAATGTCATTCTACAGACACACACAGAGAAAAAAAAAAAAAAAGACAATGAAAAGTTAGAATGAATGACAGAGCCATGATGACAAATGAGGAAAAATACAAGTGGTTACAGAAAAACATCATTTATGAGCTAACAGAAGACTGTATCACTGTAGTGTGTATAAATATGGTGCAACAATGATTTTGATAACTCTATATCACAACTCTGTGATACAAAGTATGAAATAAAATAAAAAAGGACATGGGGCCAAAGATAAGTCAGTTTACATTATGCTATTAATGAAGGAACAGCATGGAAACAGGCAAATCTTGCAGGGTAGGAAAATGACAACTTTGGGCTCATCTTTAATAACCTTAAAGATTTATCACTCCCTTTGCCTGGTGGAGCTGTAGGCAATTTTTCTGTTGTCTGTCTTGTACCTCAAGTTATTATACAAAGAAAAAACAGCAGATACAGAGCAAAGATGGAACTGAGAAGGAGACGGAAGATAAAATATCCCAGAGATGACCACTGTGACCATGTTAGTTCAAATAGGTCAGTCCTCACATTTGTGGCAGCCCTTTATTCAAAGCTTATTTGGACTTGTCCAAACATTGGTAATAAGTAATGTTCCCTCAACAAAAGCTCATTCTCAAGAGAGAGTCTGTTAACACATTTTTCTGATGAGTAACGAACAGTGCATTCCTTGTTACAGGACCCATTTTCATGAGTTCCAGCAGTGATTTCAGGTGATAGTTGAGACTAAGGCTGGGTGTTGCAGACAAAAATCACAGTCATGGGAGCATTTCTCCAAAGTCTGTCTATTGAAAGGTCCTTCTTTTATTCCTCTCATGATCTTTTTTTTTCCATTTCCCTGTAATGATGACCTGAATGTGATCAGAAGACAGCTGCCATGTAGAACAATATTTACTCAAAATGGCAATACTCTTTCTTCCTAATCTCTTCTGCCATGTCAACTGATACAGGTTTGGCAGGTCTCCACCATCAGTCTTAGCACAGCTTTTTACTCT
>KZ507170.1:67106-78867 GCA_002844005.1 Limosa lapponica baueri | reverse complement strand
TTCTTGGTGTCTTTAAGCAAACTTGGAGAGTAGTAATAGTTTACTCCTTTCATCCTTTGATCACCTGTCAAAATGACAGCAACACCAACCTGTGTAATGATTTCTGGCTATCTGTGACTTAACCAGAAGCAAACACCATGTTCTGTAGATCACGTTGCGATTTAACTTCACATTCTTCAAATTCCCCAATTTATTTCTCAGATGGTTAAAATTAGGGAGAAGAAGCTTGTTCTCCATAGAAGATGTCTCTGTAGAGTTCAAAGGGAAGCCTTTAAAAAATTGGTAGTGAATTACAGAATAATTCAGGTTGGAAGGGACCTCTGGAGGTCAGTTTGTCCCATCTCTTTCTCAAAGCAGGGCTAACATCAAAGCCGGATCAGGTTGCTCAGGACACTGTCCAGTCAAGTTTTCAAAGTTTCCAAGGACATCTCCACTGCCTCTCTGGGCAGCCTGTCCCTTTGCTTAACTAACCACTATTGTTATGGAAAGCTTTTTTACATATCCAGACAGCATTTTCCCTGCCAAAAAGTGCAACTGTTGCTTCTTGCCTTTTGCTATGCGCCCTTGAGAAAAGTCTGACTTCATCTTCTCTGTAAACACCCATTAGGTAGTGGAAGATGATAATTAGATCCATCCTTTGCCTTGTCTTCCCTAGACCAAACAAATCCTCAGGCTCTCCTCACAAACCATGTGCTCCAGCCCCCAGCCATCTTAGTGACACTCTGCTTGACTTGCTTCAGCTTATTGATGTTTCTTCAAAACTGAATGCAGTGCTTCTTGCAAGTGCTGAACAGAGGGGAACGATCATTCACCTTGACCTTCTGGCATCAGAAAGGTCTGCTAAGGCAGCCCAGGATGTGGTAAGTCTCCACTGCCTCGAGGGCTCATTGCTGACATGTTCACTCTGTTGACCAGCAGATCTTTCTCTGTTTCCCAGTTTGAGGTCATCCACAAACTTGATGGATGTCACCCAAGGCACTGAAAAAGGTGTTGGAACAATATCAGCCCCAGTATCAAATCCCATTGCAAGCGTCTGCACCTTAGGCGCTGAACTGTGGCAAAGACAGTCTTGCCTCACTTTTTCAGGTGGAATCTGTCTCTCAGCAATCTTTGTTCCTTGAGGAGGGTCTGTTGGAAAGACAAACCAAAGCTCTGCCTGTGACACCAGCAGAGCAGCCAGGTGCTGATCCATAGATTGCCTTTGCTCCTGCCCAAGTATTTCCCTTTGACTGACATGACTTTTCAGGTCCTCATTCCTGCCTGCTTCACTCCTCTGGAGACCTGTAGTCAACAAGAGCGTCTCCCTTGGCAGTATTCCTTAGTTCTGGATCCCTTAGATCCTATAATTTTGATCTCACTGAAAGGTCAGACACTCCAGCTCATATCAGATGTTGTCAATGACGGTAAAAGACACATCATCTGTAATTTTTATCCCATTAACAACAGTCTTAGGTTATCTTAAGAGAAACCAGTTAGTGTGATATCTGCTTCTACCTACGCAGACCAATAACATGCAAAATGTGTATTATTTTATTAAAGCTCAAATCTCTTTTCTGTTAGTTCTGACTACTGTATATTTTACCCGTAGTTCAGTAACATTAGTAGTGCCTTAAATAAGTAATTAGAAGAATGTTTCATTATAACTATAAAATTCCTTTTCAGAATCAGAAGACTCCTATGAAAAAGAAATCACTGGTGGACTCCTTTGTTTAAAACCAGATGAGCATTGACTGCTCTGCTGGGCACAGCACTGAGGAGCATACTGGAAGGACCAGACCTGCCCTGACAGAAGAAAAGGCCTTTTGCTGATACGCCCGTTTCTCTTTGTTACTGTGGGATTGTTTGTGGATGGATTAGACCCCTTGGATGCACTCCACCTCTGAAGTGACAAAGCGGGCATTTGGTTTTGAGAGAAGTACTTTACTTTGCATATTGCTAATTTTGCCAAGAGCTGCAAATATTGCTTACAGTTCTGCTCTTTCCGAAAGAGAAGAGAGCAAACACTAGTGGTGAATTTTGCTGAGACTCATCCAAGCTGCGCTGGCTCAGGAGCTGAAGCTACCCATCCTTTCCACGATGCCAGATGCGCAGCAACCCTGTCCCGCACATGGTCATTTCATAGAATCATAGAATCATAAAATGGTTAGAGTTGGAAAGGACCTTAAAGATCATCGAGTTCCAACCCCCCTGCCATGGGCAGGGACAGCTCCCACCAGACCAGGTTGCTCAAAGCCCCATCCAACCCAGCCTTGAACACTTCCAGGGATGGGGCATCCACAACTTTCCTGGGCAACCTGTTCCAGTGTCTCACCACCCTCACAGGAAAGAATTTCTTTCTGGGTAAATATTTGATGTCCCATGATCTGATTTGATGTCCCATGGTGTCCCTCCTCACGCCCAGGCACACAGGCGAACCCGTCAGCCAGTGGGGGGGATTACACTGGCTGTGAAACGGTGGCTGCTGCACAGCACCGCGGGCGGCCGCTCTGTGTTCCCTGCCTTGCTTCCTGCTCCGCTTTTTTTCACAGGAGAAAACTGCTTTTTTTCTGAAACACAATGGAAATTTTTGTGGGGAAATGTTCTATTTTCAACCAGACTTAGTCTTTCCTTACCAAGTCATTAGAGGGACCCTCAGCCACATACACCTGTGCCAAGGCAGATTAAAAGGATAGCATTCTAATCTAATAGCACTTTTTCAATTACTTTCTGTAGCTGTAAATGACAGTTGGACTACAGCGTGCTCTTCTCAAGAGATTTGACTTAAATTACATTCATATATCATATATCGGCTCTTCAGTTTAGCTCAAGATTTAAAAACTACATTAGCAATCATGTCATTTAACCAAATCAAATTATCTTCCCTAGATTGGGAGCAAGAGACAGTTTTAAACTCATGCAAAATGAAAACAAAACAAAACAAAATCAGACTGTAAATTTGGCTTTCTGTGGCTAAAATAAATTCCCTATACAACTTCAATAAATAAATACTATGTAACTAACAATCTGAATGGGTCTACAAGAAGCTATGCTCCCATATTGAACTCAGGAGCTTAATTTATCTCATAATTCAGAATCTAGGCCTTTTTAATGAGTTTTGGGAGGCTCATTTAGACTGTTCCCTTACAAATATTTTTTGGTCTTTCAAAGTCATCCGGCCTTCCCTTTTTCTCTGTTCTATCTTGATTTAATATGCCATAATAATTCTGCTCTCAATCTTTCAAGTAACAGTATGTATCAAATAATTATTTGAGAGTTTTCATGCTGCCTTTAAAAATATTCATCCTTCCCATCTGTTACTAAGTGCTTTAATCACTTTCTTTCCTTGTTCTGGCCATTGCAACCCTGCCAGAGTGTTTCATGCTACATGGATATGGTTGGGCGTGGGGTAATTTGGTGATGAGTAGGGATTGATGGAATTACTTCCATTACTTCCTTTAAAAATACAAGCAATGAAACAATGGAAAACTCGTATACATATATTGATCCTGTGTGTGGAGACACTTGCGCTAACTGAGGTACGTTGCTGGGGTACCATAAGGGAACTTGCCACAGATGCAGTGAACAGGGGGCAACTGGAACTCAGCAGGTTGAATTTTAGTGTGCAGTCACAGTGCACTGCTCCGAAGCCACAGAAAACTTTCTAAAGTCTGTGCAGGACCTCTGTTTTATGCTGAACTGGGACGTAGGTGTACTTGACCAATGCAAAAATTGGGCTGACAAAAGCTTATCTTTGCTGTCTTTGGCTTGGCCGTCATAAAGATTCTACTCTAAAAAAACTCTACTTAAAAAGCTCTACTAAAATTCAAAAAAATATACATTTGTGGCCAATGAAACTTTGTAGGAGGGTTGCATCCCCAGGGCTTGTCTATACCTTCAGTCAGCAGAAGAAAGGCAGCTCATCTGGGGAGTCCATGACGTTACCTAGCCGCTACCTTCTGCTTCAGCAGAAACTGCTGTATGAAAGGCACTACAGCTTTGAACAGGCTATGCTACTGCGGGGGGAAGCCAGGTGTCACAGCTGAGTGGAGAACAAGAATACAGAGGCCCTTCTTCAAGAAAATATGTTCCTTCTATAGCATACGGACCAAGGTCCCTTCCTCCCCTCACTGTACAGATCCCACCATCCTCATTGCAGCCATGCTGCCCTCAAATGTTATCCCACATTATTTATATGTGTCATTTCACCATAGATGGAAGAGGGAGGGCAAAGAACCCTTAAATGCTAGTTTTTGGCACAGGAAGTGAAACCCTGGTTTCCCTGTCCTTCTCCCTTTCACACTAACTAACAGACCTAGAAATATCACACCTCTTCCCTTTGCTTTTTTCCTAGCCCACTGAGCATATCACGACTGCAAAGTAGAATAGCTATCACAGAGGGATGGTGTGTGTTGCCATCCACCACTGAACAGCATCAGTGATGTTCATGCTGGGGCTGACCTCTCTCCTCTGGGCTCTCTGGTGAAGCCTTGGACAAATGGGAAGAAAAGGGATACCCCTTCCACCAAGATAGTGGAGAGACAAATCTACTGAGCATACTTTGAGGATGACTCATTTTTAAATCCAGTGAAGGCAGAACAGGGAGGGAGATGTGTGGCCACTCAGCACTATTGAGAGTCAAGAGCTCCAAGTTCTCTTGGGGCTACTTCAGACAAATTCAATGACAAACTGGACACTTTATAGAGTCTTTAGTCTTCCCAGGAATGAGCAGATGCTGGGCGAAGGGTTTGAGGACCACATTTTTGTTCTATTTAGGTGGTTAAGTGTGAGTGAGCACTGTGACCTTCATGGCTCTGACTCCAGGTCCTTCTGTACAGAGTCTGAACCAACAGTGAATCTATACAGTCAAAGAAATTAATTTTAAAAAAGGAAAACTACCCTGTAAGTTCCTACAGTTAAGAAGGTTAACACTCCATTTTGGCTTTTCTCTTCTCTGCCGTAATAAAACCTTTTGTTATGCATAATAACATGGAACAGTTTCAGTGGGAGGAACTGAGATGTCATGTATCATGGGACAGGGCTGAACAAATCTGAACCAGTGCTCTTAGGTAGCTGATCTTAAGTAGAAGCTGTTTAACATAATCTTTGCTTTTTTTCACAGAGACGTCTGCAACGAAGAACAGATACTAAAAAGCAGTGATTCATTCAAGGTAGACCAGGGATGCACTTCTTTTGTGTTTCCTCATCTGCGCCGCTTTATGAGCTATACATTTCCTGCCTTTCTCTTTCCACATTCGGTCTCCCACCATTTACATCCCACTGTAGGCAATGTGCCAGATTGGCACTTAAAACATGAAAAATCAGAAAGGAGGAAAGAGAGACACAAATAAAAGGTAGGCCTGCAGCACTCACATCTCTGTGTCCTTTCCTGACAAGCAGCACTTCCATTTGTGTTGGGGTGCCAGTTCTATCAAACTTCTGTCTTGTATCAATTTTTAGCAGCATGGATAATTTATTGCATCTAGGATGATAGAAAACCAGCTTTATACATCATTCAGCTTGCAAAAGATGTGTAGCTTCAGTTCCTTAATGGTGTCATTTTGGCTGAATGCTATTAACAGATTACCCCTGCCTAGGGCAGTGGAGCATGTGCAGCAGAAAGATAACCTTGTGTTCGTAATTTAATATTAACTGTTTTCTCCATAGTACCTCTTTCCAGTACATTAACAACAAACCAATATGGCCTTGTCCCCCGCGGTCGTATTCTTCAGCAAAAAATGGATTACATGATAGCAAGTTCCTGAAGATTTCCAATGAAGTATTACAAATCACTCAACGCCTGCTCTGCAGAAATGAAAAATAAACAGGCTTAGATTCAATCAAATTTAATTCCTCCAATTTAGCTTTACCGCACTTCAAAGGGTGCTCTTATTAATGTCTTGGTGAAAAAATGTAACAGTAATTTTTCCCCCTTCTTATACTGAAAGCCTCCAGTTGTGTTCAACATATAGTGAGATCAAGAAAATGTGGGTTTTTTTTTTTCGTGAATACTCTGACACAGTTTGATATAAAAGTGTAAGCCATTTACAGAAAACTCTTTATGGAATTTTTATCCTATTCCATTCCCGGGAGCTAAATTTATATCCTGCATTAGCTATCATAGCACTAGAGTATTAGTCTTCTTGCAAGCAGTTCAGGGCAGTCTGAGGGCCCTATCACTCTCTACCACTCACATACACAGGCATTATGGGTTTATCTCATCTTCTGCAGCAAGTGCTAGGCCCAATTCATTCCTTTAGGCTACTTTACTAATAACCTATTCCTTATCAGGGCCTCTCCACCTCAGCTTGTGATCAAAGACCCAATTAATGGAATGGAGAAAGGTGAAGCATTCAAATAATGGAGACAGCTGTTTTTCTCTGTTAGAGAAAATCCATTTGTATTGTTATCGCAAGCTCCAAGTTCTGCAGCTCCTGTTTAATTCAGTCTCCCTCCATTTCTGCTGATGATAAAAAAGTCACAATGAACTCAGAAGAGAATGGCAGAAATATCACCGTGTTTCAACTCAGCCTGGGTGTTATCAACTTGAAAGTGAAAATACAAGCAGATAAGAAGAGGAAATGTCCAACAAAGACCATATCAAATTTTCAAAAAATGTACTTTCATGCTGCATTCTTTAGCCACCTCTCTGTATGTTTCCCAGATCCTGATATACACTCCCTATGTCAACTGCCTGAATCAGAGGAGCAGAGGGTGATAATATCGTGGGTTCCAGCTCAATTGAAAAGTAATTAAAGAGGGAGAGTAATCATAATTGGCTGGCGTGAACATTGTCAGTGAACTGCAGCTTCTTCTGAGCCTTGGTGTCCAGGAGCCCGCAGCTAAGCTGGGTGTTTAGATCGCCACCACTGCTGGATGAGGCTGGTTTCCTCTTCATCTGATAGCAAAGGGGTCGTGCCATCCTCAAGTCTGGTGTTAAACCTTCTCCTTAACAGGCTCCTATTTGGAAACCTGCCCAGGCTATTGCCGATGAAATCCTACCCGCTCTACGTGGCAGCAGTTCATTTCATAAACGTGTAAAGGCCACGTTACCATCCTCTCCCTCACCCCTTTTCAATCATGTTGTTAAGACTGTCACGTACAGGAATAAACATGGGCAGAATGCTGTGATTACACTTAATTGAACTACGTAAGACTTGCAGGCTTAACGTACAATAGTGAAAACCAATTATGCATCCAAAAAAAGGATGCTATGCAAAAAGAAGGAGGAGGATGCGTCTACCGGATACGCTCCATGAGCGTGAGTGTGCAAGGCAAAACCCTGCTCTGTTTCGCAGAAGTTGTTATTGCTTTTCTTATGCACAAACCAAGTGTTATTTAGCAATTGTGAGACTATTCACACACTGGGGGATGGTTGGGGTTGGTTGGTTTTTTTTTTTCTGATTAGTTGGGAAACCTTTGGATCTGGTGCGTCAGAAGTAAGGACCGAAAAATGCCGCGTTTCAATTCTCCGCTGAGCGTGGACAATGAGCACAATGAACAGACACAGAGCTACAGCGTGTGCGGGGAGTTAAGACAGCAAAGCCTCTCTCCCGGGCTGATTGTTCGCAGGGGATCACAGAGTCTGCGTTAGGCTGAATAAGGAGAAATGCATTATGCATTTGCATGTATGATGAACGTTTAAAAGAGGAGTGTGTGGAAACAAAGAATAATTCATAATAAACACGGAATGGTGAACGTTTCAGACCCAGCCGTAGTTTTTGAGTCTTCACAGACACCAAATTTTACCATTTTAACATAGAAGTTTTATATTAGATATCAAGTAGGCCAGCTGACTAATATTATTTGTTTGTACATCAGGAGTTTCCTCATCCTCCCACCCTGTCATTAAACCCATATCCAACAAATAAAGAAAATAAAAAGCTGCGCTCAGAACAATACCATGCACAAAATCTACAACTATCAATAATTTCCCATTGGGATAGTAAAATATATGGATTCAAACATAATTTTATATATGTCTGTGAAATGGAAAACACAAAGAATGATGAAAACCAACATTAGGGTCTTTCATCAGCAATAAATTCATAATTCTGCTCCACCTGTAGACGTCGCTGATATAATGTACCAAAAGGGACTGCAGCTGTGAACTCTCCATACTTCAGCAGCCTCTGTACAATGAAACCAGTCTTGAGGAATTATTCACGGGTCTGAAAAAAAATCTTAATGAATGTATACTTTTAATAAAGACAAACCAGAATCATATTTAATATGTATTGGGCAACCTTAGGGTGGTCTTGTAAGATGTGAAGTGACTTAAGGGTGGTCTCTTGCGTTGGTCTCTCTAGATAATAAAACACTAATGACAGCCCGTGGTGCTGAATGGCACGATTGTGTATGAAAGTTATGCAACCTGCTCCCACCCCCGTTCCCCTAAATTAAATAAGCAATAAGCCTGGTAAAGGGACAATCCTAGCAAAAAAAGGTTGAGGGGAGCAAAAGACCTGAATAATTTTCCAATAGCCACAAATACTGGATTCTTCTTTTGGTGAGAGGGGTGAGGAGCATGATCTCATTCTTACTAAGGGTTAGAGGAAAAGTGAATAAACACTCCTCCGCTCTCAGCTGTAACACTGCACCTGTGGGCTTCTGAAAGAATATTTCTCATGACAGTATATAAACTTCCAGGGTGAAATTTTCTCTCTACCTTCAATATCTACAGATATTTGTGTATTCCTAATACATATTTTCTAGTTCGGTCAAAGGATTGTACTATCTAGCCAATTTCTTTAAAGAGCTCTAAACAGAGAATGATAATTAAATTTTATGCTGGCTAGTGAATCTTAATGTACCCATCTTCACTCTGCATTTTTTTTTCTCTAGGCTGCTATGGGAAAGCATGATAGAGAACTGTGGCTTGAGCAGTGAGGTGGCCTGCATACTTGCCCAGTTTAGGAGGAGGTTTGAGCTCCTCTTCTGGCACGACTCAGAGAGGCTGAGCTGAAGGATTGCTACACTCAGATGTACCAGATAAATAAGGATGTTCTCTCTCCTCCAAGGGGGTCTGGAAATATTGCAGCTGAGTTAATGGAGTTACACTAATATACAACTAATAGCAAGAAAAGACGTTAGCCTGGGGTTATGTTCGCAGATTGGGCAGCCTATCAGCCAAAGTAAAACCTTCATGAAAACTTCTGATGGGAATTTATTTTCCAAATGCCCATTTGCGATTTTATAGCAACAGCTTTGGCTGGCTTCTGCTCCCATTTCCATTCCTGCAGCTGCAGCAGCCTCTACGCATTTACAGCACAGAGCACAATGTGACCTTTGTCTTTTCAAGAATTTGGCCAAGAAGGTCGTGCAGCTGCAAATGGATCCAGGTGCTGGGGCCAGCGGCCAGGAGCGGCTTGGACATGGATGGAAGTGGCAGCCTTCACACCTGGTCAGCTGAGCTCTTGGGGCCTCTGTGGCAAAGCAAACATACACTGCCACCACCCTCTTCTGACCTCCCTGCTCAAGCACTTGCTGAACTCAGGGCATTTTTTTTTTTCTAGAACTGTCCCTCTCTTTAATTTTGAGTATTACATTCAGTGGTTTTCATGGGGAGACCTAAGACATAAAGAGCTAGAGCGGAGTTTATGCTGAAGGATATTCTCCTGTAGCTTTGATGTTTGAAGCTGCTCTTGTTCTCAAATCCAACTTAACTGTACTATTAGCAGAATACCAGTCTGAAAATTGTGAAACACAGCAGCTGCCACAATAAAATCCCAACATTTGATAAACATCGCGACTTAATATCGGCTAGCTGATACCACTATATTTGCTCTTTTGCAAGCAGAAAGTTATTCAGGCGTCCGATACTGTACTTGGATAAGACTCTGAACATTCATGTCCCCCTGTAATTGAATAAATGAAATTAAATCCCAAAATCCATCTATGAAAAAGATCGAATATCCATAATTTATTAACTTCTTTATGAACTCATGAACCATGCTCAAACACAGCTTTTTCTTTAGATTTCAAGATGTAAAAAAAAAAAAAAGCTAAGACTAAACAAAAAAAGTTCTGTTATTGGAAAGTTATAGGTGTATTGAGACTTTTTAATAGGAACTTTGGGACTATCATAAGAAGTATAGGGATGGGCCTGATAAATGAAGAGTATTCAGGGGTTTACAGTTGGATTCTTTCCCCTTTCTTTGCACTCCTACTTACACCTAGTCCGTGAGGAATAAAAGGAAGGCAGATTAAAAAAATAAATATCAGCTTAAAATAGCAAGCCTTGGAATAATATTTAGTTTCATTTTAGCTCTTCATAGCTTAATTCCCTACTTGAAAAATGTTGGAAGTCTTTACAGTTGAATGGACATTTGTGGAGATTTCGGTATTTGGGTACTTGTTTGCTAGTTGTTATAATAAAATATCATCCATCATTCTTGACTTCACATAAAGACTCACTCCTGAAGAGCAGAAATCATCCTGGGGCATGCAAGTGGCCTTAGTCCCTATTTGCCCAGTTACAGTGGAGAGCTGGATGGTCTCACACCCTTCTCCGCTAAGACCTTTGCCGAAGTCTTTAGAAATGTCGTATTTCTTTCAGTGCTGCCATCCTCCTTATGGCTGTAAGCCATAGTTGAAGAGCTGGTTTGATCCTTAAAAACCTGTTTTTATGCTCAGTAAAGTGACTTTTCGTTGGGCTCAAAGTGACAGAAGCCTTAGAGGGTTTTCCTTCCTGTCTCATGACAGACAAATGAGGTTAAGCAGGAGCAAGACTTTGCCAGTCCAAAGTGCTATTTTCATACTCTTCCTTCCCCATAAGGGATTGAAAAGATGGAGTCTAAGGATAGGAAAGGGCTGTACCTGAGACAACGGCTATACAGTGGGAATTCTATAGCCTCTACCAAACACCTGGCATGCAAAATTGATAATGTTTCAGTCTGGCGCTTAAATCCATCCCTATGCCTGTCTTCATTCATCAGCACCTCCTCATCAAGAAGTTTTATGAAATATTCCATTTTTTCCTTCTTTGAGTAATCTTTTTGACTTGTGCTTTTAATATTTAATAATTACCCACACATGATTTAACCCTGCTACAAATGAGATTTCAACTCAGCATCTGCTCTAACTTCATGTTACTCAGAGACTTCAAGTTACTGATGACATACATATGTGACTTGTTTTGCCAAGTCTGCATACTCCACCAGCACAGCTTCAGAAGTAACTTCCACTCCCTCCCTCCTCTCTCCCTCTCACACACGTTTGTTCACAATGTGCTCAGTTAGTCCCTTCCCTCATTTTCTCTCGTTCAGGCATCAAAAATAGCTTTTTCTGCTTGATAAGAACTTTTATACCCAGTCTGGCAGTTTTGAGATGGATGATGTTTTTTTATTTATTATTATTATTATTACTATTGTCTGAACACCTGAAGATAAGATGGATGCCTCATTCACACAACGTTCTGGATAAAATTCTGATTGTGTTGAAGTCACTGGGGGTCTCAGCACTGACTTCAGTTTGGACAGGCTTTCCTCACCATCTTTGTGACAGACTGTACAATGTTGGGTCCCAGTTTTCCAAAATTAACCTTGTTTGTTTCCCTGTTTTGTCTTAATCAAAGCAAGCTATTAAAACAACTCACCGCGAAGCCCCCAGTCGCAGGGACAATGAAAGGTGAATTTATCTCAACTGGTAAGAGGAATTTCCCTGATGTTGCCTATTTGCTGCACAGTAAGGACAAGACTTGGGTGAATCAGCCCCTTCTGTGCTTTGTTCAACTGTGATATGGGCCATAATATCAATAAACCAAGATAAAAAGGGGAAAAAAAAA
>KZ507170.1:51564-63035 GCA_002844005.1 Limosa lapponica baueri | reverse complement strand
TCCTTTTGGCCAGAGGAATATTAGCTTCAGAGTTTACACCAGTAAGCGATCTAAAACGGTTCAGAGTATTTTGGATGAGAAAGAAGCGTCTCTGCATTCCCTGACCGTTCAGAAGCAGACATATTAACAATAGCTCTATTGCTGTTGATAATTTTATAAGTGACCTTTCCTGGTGTAACTGTTAACATGCACTTGGAGTAGAATGTACCTTTGCCATCATTTTGAACTTTTTCTTAATGCTTAATGTTTATGCTTCATCTAAAGAATTTCGGCTTGTAAGAGGGTCAGGTTCTTGGCCAGGGTCAGTGAATGCAGCGCATTTTTAAATGCACATACTCTGATCAGTTCACTTAAGAGCTTCAGTACATCATTTTGCAATCACATATCTCAGAAATAATTTATACAATCAATTAAAGAGCATTATCAAGGGATGATTTGACAACTGTTGCCATGCCAACCAATGAAGCAGAAAGCTCCTCAGCGTTTAAAGGCTGCACCTGGTGATAGATATAGCAGATTTTGAGGACTCAGACAGAATCGCAGATGTCCAAAGGTGTGGAGGGAACATGATTTAAAGCTTGATGTTTTTCCATTTTTACTGGCGAAAGGGTGTTGATGGCATGTTGTTCACTTTCTCATTAAAATTCTGTCATTTTTCACAAAGTGTTCTGCATTCAGGGCTGAAAATTGAAGTGAGAATGCACTTTACAGACTGATAAAATATGATAGCAAAATGGATGATGTTCATTTGCAGGCTGAATTAATTAAAAAAAAAAAAAGAGTTTGTGTCAGTGCATTTATGAAAAGCCCGTTAATCAAACACAACTTTACCAGCCTTAATGGACACATCTTAAACACTCTTGCATTAATATTTAAAATTCCGGTTAGCAAATGGCTCCTAGCGCATTGAGCTAAAAAGTAATTAGAATAGGTCATTACAAGAATAAAACAGTACAAGCTGAAAGTACATTTTCTGTTGGCAACAACAGGTTGGTCATTAGCTGCTCAGTCTTGACATTTGTGTTTACATCTTTACCTATACAGTAGCTCTGCTCTTTAGAATCATAGAATCTTAGAATAGTTTAGGTTGGAAGGGACCTTAAAGAACATCTATTTCCAGCCCCCTGACATGAGCAGGGACACCTTCCACTAGACCAGGTTACTCAAAGCCCCATCCAACCCGGCCTTGGACACTACCAGGGATGGAGCAACCACAGCTTCTCTGGGCAACCTGTTCCAGTGTCTCACCACACTCACAATAAAGAATTTCTTCCTAATATCTAATCTAGATCTCTTCTCTTTCAGTCTAAAACTGTTACCCCTCATCCTATCACTACACTCCCTGATAAAGAGTCGCTCCCCATCTTTCCTGAAGGCCCCCTTCAGGTACTGGAAGCTTACTGGATCTTACCGCTATAAGATCTCCTGGAGCCTTCCCTTCTCCGGGCTGAACAACCCCAACTCTCACAGCCTGTTCTCATAGGAAAGGTGTTCCAGCCCCAGAGAATGAATTCTGCAAAAGAAAAATTGCCTCCTGTTCTCCTATGCCATCTTACGCATTCTCATAGCTACAGGAATTAGGGTTAAAACTGCTGGTCCATGTTAGCTAGGAGGCTGGAGCACCCACTCATTCGGACTGCCATTATTGTGCTTTATACCTGTGAATCTCAGAACAGCAGTTTCAGGTGTGCAGCAGATAAGTGTATCTTAGATTACTGTAGCATCTCTGAGACCATTCCGTATGATGAACTTGTTGTGGTCTTGAAACACTGGTTGGGGTCCTTTGTAATACAAATAAAATCATTTGTGTGTGGAGACATCAAGGAATAGTTTCTCATAAGAATGAAAAACTTGCATAATACCAAATTCTCACTGCAAATTACTTCCCATAGAAAATCCAGAATTATCACTGTGAGCTATTTCTGGGATGTTCCTCTTGACCTTAATCTAATGAAAACTGTTAGAGAATTTTCTGTGACATAGGTAAACCTGTTTCTTTGAATAGTTTTGCTATGTGAACCACTGAAGCTTGCCTTAAAATCTACTACATTCAACTGACTTCATGTAGTTAATAATTGGCTCCATAAATTCTTGGCCTTTTCTACTTTTCTCCCACTGACAAAATCTTATATTCTACTTCTCCACTCAAAGACAACAGTTTTGCAAAGTTAGCATCCTGCTTGCAAATCCAAACAGATAAAAATGAGAGATGAAGAACATTCACCTAAATATATAAATATAGAAAGAAGTGTGGAATAGACCTCCTGGGTCCCAAGCTGTCCCCTGCTGTCATGGACACGTGCATCACAGCATCCTGCCCCATTTCACAGGGCTGGTGCAGCCCTACTCTCAGGCTATTTAAGAACCAAACTTCCTTTATGACTTTAAGCAACTCAGAATTTCCTATCTTAATTTATTCACAGCTGTCTTGTGAGGTAGGCTATTACATGCATTTTCATGGCCCATCTCCTGCCATCAATGAACCATTCCCTGTGGTATTCCTTGATCTTAAAAACTGACCATGAAAAAACATATCAGTTGGTGAAATACACCTGCAGGTTATTCACTTGGAAACAATATCTGGCCTGATATCAGGGGCTGCAACCATTATGATAGTGAGAACTCTCCCTTTTTTCCAGGTCTGGTGGTTTTTGAGGTGATTACTTGGCAGCCTTCCTACCCATTTTACAGAAAGTAGACATGTTGGCTAAAAGCAAGACCCAAGAATGTAACAAACACGAATAGTGGGTCCACTGAGATGTTATTTATGCTGTCCTGCTGACTTGGAGAACTTGTGGCACACCATCACGGGATATCGTTTTACTTTCTCTGCATAAAAAGATTATTATTATTGCAACTGATTATTATAAGACAAGATTATTATTATTGCAACTGACATTGCAATGACAACAATCTTAGTCATGTCAGGAGACTGCTGCCATGGCCTGCTGTCTCCACAAATGTCACAACCAGGTCTGAAGACAAGCAGCAGGACCAAATGTCCCAATATCGTATTTTATTTTTCCTCTGATAGATAGAACTCAGTGCCGATTTTGTGTATAAGTGCAAAGCTTTCACACACAAAAACAGACTGTCAAGAAGCAAGTGCAGTGTTTCTTTATCGTGTTCACAGCAGGAGAAATTACGAGGCTGTGACTCACATCCAAGCTTGTGTCATAACAATATCTCAGTTCTTCTTCTCGCAGCCAAATGACCTCAGGACTCCAGATAGGTGAAGAAATACGTTTAGGTTGATTTGAGAACATTTTAAAAAGAAGTTATGAATAAACGTTATATCCTGAGACCATTCATTGTTCTGGGGCTAATTCTGGCTCCTGATTCTGCGAATCACACAAATCCCTGCTTGCCCAGGCCACTGCATTGGATTCTGTGGTGCCTCTTTTCATGCTGTACCAGAACAAGTCCTGGCACTTAAAAGACACACACAAAAAAAAAAGTCTTTGTTCACATTTTAATGCATTCTGTGAGGTCTCAGATCCTTACTTGGCTTTGTCAGGATGGATGGCCCATATTGATATTACAGATGTGGTTCCTTGAGGCAACTGTAGATGCAAGTTCAAGATGGGCACCAAAGGACTGGCCCAGACATAAGTGGGTCCCCAGTACCTAGTCATGTTTTTCCTCTCTGTGGGATTAACTGTAGCTGTTTGTTTGTGTCACTCCAATGGATCATCCTCTGTGCAGGGACAGAAGGATGGAGGCATGAAGGCAAAAATGAGGGGGTTTTGCCAGGCATAATCTTACAGTTCTCTCCCATCTAAAAGTCCCAGATCTGTCCCTTAGGTTTAGGCTTCAGTCCCCAGCCTTCCCCAGGTCTACTCTAACATCAGTGGAAACCTGAAAGAGAACGTTTCCACATGGCCTTTAGGGAGCAGACCCTCGTGTTCTCTTTCTCTTTTTTTTTGGGAAGAAAAATCCCCCCAGATATCTCACACGATAAACCAGCTGCTGTGAGATCTCTGTGGACATTCGTTATTTCTGGCTTTGTATGAGGGTTTGAGCCTTAAAAGCAGGTTGCCAGTTTCTCCAGGCCATGTAGGTCTGCACGGGGAGGCTGAATACCCTCCTCCCACGTTCCCCCATGCCCTCTGCAGGCTGCCGAGCCCCCGGGGCCCAGGCACAACCTTACCAGCACCAGAGTGTGGCTTATCTGACTGTGTACAAGAAGAAAATAAAGCAGCTGGTGTGTTTTAGCATGATTAACTTTGCTAGAAATGATTTCCAGTGTTCAAAGTTTGGTCTTTGGAGCTGTTACAGGCTCTGTACAAGCCTTTTCCCTGTGTTAAACAGGGGAGCTGCCTCAGCCAGCTCTCTGGGGTGCAGTGGCTCTCTCAAGGATGGCAGTATGTGTAGGTATCTATTCATCCACTTTCAGTCTATATCCTCTCTTTAAATGGTGCTTACTGGCTTTGCTTCAGAGCTTGCACATTTTTAAAACTATACCTTTATTTATCCTTGCTTTAAACTCCATTTCTGCATCTCAAATTAACAGTCACTTAAAAATTTCAGACCACTCCTGCCTCCACTCCTGCGGTCTATGCAGTGGGCTGCAGTCTCACTTTTCCCACAGAAATGTGGCTTCCCTTCTGCATGGTGGCATGGCTTCAGCACAAGAGTTGGAAAAATTCCTCTTCAACACCCTATGGCTTAATGTTTGTGTGCTGTCCTCACTGAGAGACAGCGTTAAGTTTGTCCTTGTGCAGGCTGAGGAGGGAAATGAAATCATGTCTCCCTTTTCATGGATGGCTGTCCTACCTCCTTGGCTATTCTGGAAAGGCAAAAGGCTGCAAAGCCAGCACGCCATGGTCTTGAAAGTATAGCCAGGGTGTCTCTCACGATTTTTACAGCATGAATTTGTTGGTGGGCATAAGACATGCTGCAAGAATGCTTAGTTCCCTACTTTCTTCTTTAGTGCCTTGCTCCTGACTGGTTTGAGAGGTGAGCAAGGCAGCTAGCTGTTCTGATGTGGCATTCAGAAAATAACCTTCATGCAGAATGCCAAGCCCCTGGGGAGTTTCTGTGCCTATGGGATCAGCTAGCAACCCAGCACTATGGTTTCTGTGTTGTGGTTTTAAATTTTGGGCATTCAGGTTCTGCTTTACCCACTTACCTGCCCTACTGGCCCAAACCATGAGTGCCACTTGCTGGCGGAGACAGGTTTGGAGTCATCTGCAAACAATTTCATGTTTCGTTTCAGGAAAATTGGGAAACTAAACATCACATTCTCATCGTAAATCAGCTCTTTGGTTTAAAAGAAGCACTGACCTCCAGGATGGTTTTCTGAAGATCTTTCAGCTCATCTGTCTTGGTTTTGCCTTACACTAGAGGAAGTGCATCTACGTCTTCACATCTCAAATCAGAGATGGTAACAACTTACTCCATTCCAAGTCTGCCACCATATCTGGCCATGCACCATATTATTCCTTCCTCTTTTTACAAACTGCACCCACCCACACAAATTTTTTCTATAGCCCTCAAAGAGTACCATTGTGTTATTCCATAACTGTTATTCAAGACACATAAAATACTTTGGTGAAACTAACCTAACAGACAGTGTTGTCCTGAGATGTACATACAGAGTCTAATATTATTTATATTATGTGACAAATTAAGCCAAGTAAAAGAATAGTTGTTAATCAAACACCTTCAGTTCCGCAACCTAACATAATATGCATAACAGTAAATCTCAACAAAGTTCCTATCTTGGGCTGGTTTTGTATTTAAAATCATGCATATGAAAGGAATCAATTAACATGCTTATATCTCATCAGTTTTTGATAATTAATATGAGCTCTAAGGGCTTTATGGATTGCTGGTTTGATAATTCACTAGCAGCTGAAGTAATAGAGGTTATGATGGAAAGATGGCCTCATAGCTGCCTTGCAGAGTGCACTAAATGATTGAACCCAAAGAATAATAGGGATGGAAATTGCTGTGTTCATTCATGGATAATATATGACAGGAGTAAGGCAAGCAGCAAGTTAGCAGATGACTCAGCCAAGCATCTATGACTGAACAAAGTGTGATTCTAACCTTCTGTCATTGAAAATATATTTAATGGAAACATTATCATTCTGATATATTGCTTGCTAAGATAAGACATGTTTATAGTACAGTTTCCCTGTGATGCTACTATAGGACTAGATTTTTGGCACACTTACTCTTGCTGAATCGTACTTCACCCCAAAATAAATCTCCTCCTCCTGGAGCAAGAGACTATTCAAAAAGACCAAGTGAGCCAGAAGCTGGTCCAAAGTTGGCTGGAGGCAAATATCACCAGATAAACATAAAGGATCCTATTAAATTTTAATATACAGAGAGGAAGATCTCTATAAACACTGAGGACCACATGTAAGTTTCTTCCTTTGTTACGACTTTTTCAGTCTAAAACTAGAGCACTGGACAACATAATTTATTTTTTTAATTAACCAATGTGAACGACCACATGCCTCAGATGCAGATCAAAGAAGCGGGATGCTGAAGGCATGGATTAAGGTTAGCAGCCTTTTCCCTGCATCTGGGAGAGCTCAGTCTGTAACGTATGTATTGATAGGAGCACTCAGGTGTTCAACAGTGGAACAGAGCACAAAGTCTGGAGTGTTGTATTAAAGTGGAACTTGCTGGAGGGAGGGGAAGGAGGATGAAAATGGAGCAGGATAATCTCTAGAGCACATTATACATGTATGCTGGTCAGGGATGGCTTGCAGCAACTCTGCAGTACTGTGCAGCAGGACCCTGCCAACAGAATTCATGCTGGAAACATATGTTCTTCTGCTCAAACCAGCTTTCGCTACATCTGGAAACCAAGAGTTAGAGGGGGAGGGAAAAAATAAGGCAGCAGCATATGTAATTCTCTTCTAAGAGAAACCATTCATTTGTTCATGAAAGAAATCTTTCTCCTTGTATCACCAGCAGAAATTCTCACAAAGTTCTGGGATGGATATTTAAAAGCTGGGCTAGGAAAGCAAAAAAAAAGGTAGGAAGAGGGAATGTGGGTAATGGCATACATTTATGACTTTTTTTTCTGAAGTAAAGTTACGTCTCGGTATCAAGAGCAATCTTATTTAGCAAAAAGTGGAAAACTTGGCAAAAACAATGTTTAAAATGACTGCAAGACTTGTAAAAACCCCAAAATAACTCTGTTTTGCTGTCAAAAGCCTGGGAAACACAAAACAGATGTTTCACCCAGCCTCACTTACTCAGCCAGATCTTCCCTTGCTATGCAGGCAGCTGTACCACATGTCTTTTCTGAGAAAGAAACAGTGCTTTCTTTTGGCATTTCTGCAGCGTTCTGACTGACCAGCCGGACGCTGTCGTCAGATGAAGACAGCTTCTGTCATCCTTCCTGCTGCCCACGTCTGCAGAATCTCCCCGGGACCGAGCAGCTCTGTGCTTTGAGAAAAACAAGCATTAGGTACAAATTTCGGTAAGCCGTGGCTCCTCCGGCAATGGACGGGGCCACTGAAGTCGGAAAGCACTACTCGCTGCAGTGGGTGGTGGCAGCAGAGCTCTCTGATTGCACCCCGAACAATGCACACATTATTAGAGCTAATGGCAGCTACGTGTACACGTAATAATATAGCCTTGAGACTGCAGCTTGGGAATGCCACAAGAGCAGATTGTTTTATTTTTGTTCATGGGAGAAAGTATGGTGAATAACAGGAAAATCACTTGAGCAGAGGCTGAAGTCTCCCTGCTGGGTTGCTTACGGAAGGAGGGATGAGATCCGGGGATTCTGTCTTTAACTGACATTTTGGGGCATTTGAAGACATTATGTTGACCTCTGTATCCTCCATTTAGCTGCTACCTCACCCTGGAGGCACATAATGCCTCTAGCTCAGGGTTTCAGGATGTTCAGCCCACTGGGACACGCATCTGTGTAGGCAGAGGTGACTGTTTCACCCTGGATTCATCCCCTCCTCTCTTGAGTCCTCTAACAAGCAGTTACTGGTGATGGGGCTCCTCATCTCTATCCTCTACATGAAAGACCTGGTTTAAGCATTTTGCTCTTGGTAAGTTCTGTCTGTGAATCCTCAGTGCTCTTCAGAATCTGGGATTTAGCACCCACTCTCTCTGGGGATACTTCCTTGGAAAACCGCATGGTTATTTGATGTAGGCAGATCGCTGTCTCCCACTGGGACATCTGTGGGTCCCGTTCCCGGACATGAAGCTCAGTCTGGGAAGGAGATCTCAGAACTTGACCCTAAAAATCTACAGACTGCAATACTAAGTGAGGCTGTGGCTCCAGCCTGAGGTTACTGTTTTAATGTTGCATTTCCATCAGGAAGCCTCCTTTGCTGGATAACTGATGGTTGCATTTCAGTTGACCAAGTATAACATTACTATTTTGAAACTGAGACAGAAATTTTTGTATATAGTCAAGAAAATGCTACCGTCACCACAACAAAGAAATGATCTGAATATTAATATCATTTATAAATCATCCTGGAAAGACAGGCATGGGGAATAGAGAAGCTATTGTCTTACTTACCTTCGGCTCCTAGGTTCACTATGAGGTAGAGGGAGTTAGACCTCTGGCAGCCTCTTAAAATGATTAAGGAAGAAGGAGGCTCACCAATTTACAGTGGAAGGGGAGGCCTCCAGAGTAGATCAGATTAACGAGACACCCTTATAAGCTTTTATTAACAGAATCACACTAAGCAAGATTTGGGAATAGTGAGGGATTTTAGCTATACAAAAGGCAAATAAGATAGCAAAACTGAGACTGTTCAGCCACTCCTTGAAAGACATTTTTTGATAAAGAAAATGAAACAGTAAAGTCTTTTTCTAGTTTTGATCCTAACCAATAGAGAAGGAGGGGTTGAGAATATAAAGGTAAAAAGCAATTTGTGTGAGAGTGAACATGAAATGACAAAGTTTATGATGTTCATAAAGAGAATTTAAAAAAAAATGAAATGGAAGAAGGCAAACTTTAGTAACCGCAGATTGATAGGCAAAATCTCATGGAAGGGAAAAGAGGAAACAAGCTGGCAGCTTCTCAAAGAATCAGAGGAAAAAATCAGCTATAGAAAGGTACAAATTTAGGAAAATCATGAGCTCTTCATCGATCTCAAATGCAAGAGGAATGTAGGAAATAAACAGTCGGTGAGATTACTAAAGAGGGGTGCAAAAAGAATAACTCAAGCGTGTAAGAACAGAGGCATCAAGGACAAAAAGAATTCACTCTACCAGTACATTTCTAGTAAGGAAAAGACTGGTGGAGAGGAAAACATTACAAATGAAGGTCGAAGTGGTTAATGCTTTTTTTTCATCTATCGTCCCAATAGCAGTGATCAGGTGGTTAACATCATTAATTCCAAGGACAAAAGACTATAATAGGAAAAGAACAAGCCAGAGAGGAATTAGGTAGGCTCACATTTTCAATTGGCTGAGCTTCCCTGTCTGACAAGGATGTCTCTGGCTTGTCAGCAGTTATCACTGAGGCCTTGCAGGGAGCAGCTGGGGTACCAGGAGTCTGGAAAAGGTCAGGGGAAAGGAAGGGGCAATAAAAAAAAAAAAAAAAAAACAGAGAAAGCAGAGTCAGAGGATCGCAGAGCCATCAGCTTAAATGCAGTCCCCGGAAAATTCTTCACAAATAAGCAAACAAACTTCTGGGGAGGAACTGGAAGGTGAAAAGGTTAGCATCCAGCTTGGATCTACCAAGTACAAATCATTTGAAATAAGAGGAGAAGCAGTGGATAGCAGCTATCTTTGTTTTAATCAGGTTTTGAGAGCTGCACGCGGCTCACAATCCCATAAACCAGCAGTATAGTCTATAGGATGTTTGCGAGCTGCTCTGGTACCTGTACCCACAGAGCAGTTGGCAAAGGTTTGCTCTCAAAGTGAAAGGATGCTTTGGCTGGGATGATGCAGGACACTAGAGCCAGTTTTGCCCAATGTCATCACTAACTATCTGGATGATGGGAAAGGATACGTTCTAGATAAATTAGCAGATGATGCTGCTGGGAGGAGCTGCAAGTACCTTGCAGGATCGCGTTAGAATTCAAAGTGCCCTTGGGAAAACGGTGAAATGGCCCCGGAAAACACACAGGATGAATTTCCACAGTGAAAATGCAAGGTGCCACACTTTGACAGGATTGATCACAAATCTGAGGTGGGTGAGAACAAAGTTGCAAATCTATGTCATGAAAAAGGCAAACATTGTGTGGCGTGTATAAAAAACAGTGTCATGGGGAGACACTTGGAGAAATACTAATTATTTGTTCCTCAGCATAGATACGGCCGTAATTTGAGACGTGTGTGGACAAATTTGAGAATGTCCAAAGGAAAGCAACAAGAGGTCTAAAAAAGCATGACCTTGGAGGAAATAGTGAAGGAGTTAGCTTGGTGTGGTCTCAAGAAAAACAGACGGGGGAGGGGATGGTAATAGCCTTTTAGTACATAAAGGCTGCTGCGAAGAGGAAAGGCATAACGTGCCCTCTGCATCTACAGGGGATAGGTCAAGAAGCGGTGGAGTTCAACTGCCGCAAAGGAAGTGTATAAAAATTTTCTGAGGCATTAGGGAAAACTTTCTAATGGTACAATTAGGGAAGCACTAGAATAGATTGCCTGGGGAAGTCGTGGAGTCTCCATCACCGGCGGTCTCAACAATTTAGGCTAACATCTGTCGGGAACAACACACATATAACTGAACTGGCTCGGGGCCAGGGAAGTGACTACATGACCTCCTGAAGTCCCTTCTAGACCTGTTTTTCTCTGGTTCTAATCATTCCAGAGCCTCCCTCCCTGACAACGCTATGCACTTTTGGTTTGAACCATTTGACTTGCTGCTTGATTACTATCCCGATTTTTTTGCAGTCCTATATTTTAAACTGTGGGCCTGAGGACAATTCATAGCTTATCTGAAAAAGGGGTAACGTCTCAGAGTTCCTCCAGCAAACATTAGGGTTGCATCCACAGTCATCTTGTATCTCCGTGTTTTCAGAAGTTTAAATTTAGGCACTCTTCAGGGCAACCTCAGATCCTAAACCCAGTGATATGAGCGAGGAGAGGGGCTGGAACTTAAACCATGTGAAGGACCAATAAGCAGAGCAACAGGCTGGCAAGCTGCTGTGCTCCACCTGGAAGAAGAGACAGGCTGAGCTCTTACAACCTTCTTTCCCCCTCCCCTCAAAGGCAGAAATCTCTAATTTCCCACTCGCAAGGGGAAACTGGAGGATCAAGGCACAGACCCATCTTCCCTCCCTAGCCCATCCTAAGGCCAACGCTCGGAGCGGTGGCTCAGAGCAGGCTGTCATTACCCAGGAGTGACCTGAGCACAGCCTGAGTCACTGAGACCTTCAGGGTTAGATCTGCATTCTGCTTGGCTCCTCACACCCAGGAAAATAGTACCAGGAGAATCTGTTGAACCAAAACCAGAGTGGGGGAGTAAGGAAGAGGTAAAGAAGGATTCCTTATATTGACCCCTTGATTTTTATGGTGCCAAATTT
>KZ507169.1:69210-83142 GCA_002844005.1 Limosa lapponica baueri | reverse complement strand
CTGGCCTTGAACACTTCCAGGGATGGGGCATCCACAGCTTCCCTGGGCAACCTGTTCCAGTGCCTCACCACCCTCACAGTAAAGAATTTCTTCCTGGTATCTAATCTAAATCTCTTCTCTTCCAATGTAAAACCGTTGCCCCTTGTCCTGTCACTACACTTCCTGGTAAAGAGTCCCTCTCCGGCTCTTCTGTAGGCTCCCTTCAGATATTGATATGCTGTGATAAGGTCTCCCTGGAGCCTTCTCTTCTTGAGGCTGAACAACCCCAGCTCTCTCAGCCTGTCTTCACAGGAGAGGTGCTCCATCCCTCTGATCATCCTCGTGGCCCTCCGCTGGACCCGTTCCAACAGGTCCATGTCCTTCCTGTGTTGAGGACTCCAAAGCTGGACACAGTACTCCAGGTGGGGTCTCACGAGTGCAGAGTAGATCATCAAGTCCAACCAGTTCGGCCCTTCCAGCCCTGGTAGGAAGTTCCCACCTTTCACTCCTCTCCCTCAGAACAGCAGAGGGTTCCCCCAAGACTTTTGCTTTTGAGCCACAGGATGCTCTCCCAGGGAGAGGAGCAAACAGCAAACCACGCACTGGGGTTGTTGGTCCCTCGCTGACCTCTCCTCGGAAAGGCCGATTTAAGAAGAGCAGTAAGAGGATGCCTAGAGGGCTGCGGCGCTGAGTCGGGCTCTGCTGTCAGCGCAGGCTGCGGTGGTCCATCGCTGCCCATGTATGTGGTAGCCTCGATTTTCTGTCTGCTGCAGCCCCCGATGTGTCCCTGCTGCCTTTGCTGTCCTTGTGACCGTGCCAAATGCTGGTCTCCTGCTGGACTTTCTCGTGCAAACAAGTGCACCCACAGCACCTTTCAACATCAAAGTGCCTCCACCGGTTCCTCTTCTGCTTCGGCATCGGCTTTACGGACTTGCCCCAGCCCACCCCCCCGCAATGTGGGTAACTCTCCTGTCCTTTTTGCCATCTGGCTGTGGCACAGACAATCTTCTCTGCTGCATTTCTGCCACACACGACAGATTTCTCTCCCATGCTGTCTCCACCTCGTTGTGTATCGCGGCCAAGAACATGGTTGTATCTCTCTTGTATATCTAATTTCTGTCCAGAAAGACCCAGGCTTGTGCTGTATCTGCAGAGTCTCCAGACTGGCTGGACACAAGTCTGTGCTTAGATGAGGGCTTTGGAAAAGCTCTGGAGCATCTGGGGAGAGAAGTCCTGCATTGCTCACACGAGCAGTAGCTGTTTTCCTGATTGCCCTCCTCCTGTGAAACTGCCTGGGTGTGCGCTCGTTGGCGTTCTTGGTGAAAGCCAGGCTTTCCCAGAACGTACTCTCATTTCTAGGTCTCTGACCTCTGTGCAGAAACATCTCATCTCAGCCCAGTTGCCTTCCTGGCTGGAAGGAGCCCTGGAAGGGGCCCGAGGCAGCCCAAGTGCCAGAAGCCAAATGCTGAAGTCGGGGCAGGAGAGGTTTCCATCACCTGCACCTCTGCCCTGAGGCTCCCGAGGGCTCTGCTGGTCCCCCCAAGCTCTCCCCTGCGTGCCAGGGCAGACACCCCGGGTCCTGCTTGGGTCAGGGGCCATCAGAGCGTGCTTGGGCACCCCAGAGCCTTGGGAAGAGTCTAAACGTAAAGCAGCTGAAAGTCTGTGCTCCTGGGACAGTGCTGGAGAGCAGGCTTTGTCCCTCATTTCTGGGACTCGTGTGACTCCCTTGTCTGTAAATCCCACTGTGGCAAATGAAATAGTGCCTGAACCCTCCTCACTGGGGTTACTGTGTACTGGGGCTGAATTAAATTGCACTGATGCTGCAGGGACGTCCTGTCTTTCAAGAGAGGGCCTTTGCAGTTGTAATACTGTCCTCTTAATATGCTTCTGGAATTAAATACTCGGGAAACTTTGGTTTTACAATCTTTTATGTGACCTGGATACCTTCTCCTTTACTCCTGTAAACACTGTGTTATGTTGTGCTTTGAGGGGTCTTGTGCTTGATGTTATGATAAATGGATTAGCGAGCAGGAGAGCGGTCCTGGGCTGCTTTCTCCAGCCCCTCTGCTCTTCCTTCTGATGTGAACCTGAGACAGAGGTTGTCTTTTTCTTTGTTTTTAACCTGTATGCTATAATTCTGCTGTTGGGAGGGAGCACTTTGAATGTATGAGGTGGTGACTGCTCTTGTGTGGAGTGTGGAAACGGGTCACCAGGTGATTTATTTGACAAGCTGAATTAAGGCACTTGCCCTGACCTGTGTCAAGGATTATAAAGTACCTTCCCTTTTACCAGTGAGTCCTTGAACAACCTGTTTGTGTCTCATTGCCCAGTAATTGGCGCTTGCTGGGGATGTTTTGCCACGGACCGTGCTCATCTTCCCCCTGCGAACCTGACCCCGACCCTTCGGCACCTCCCTGGTGAGGAGCCCGTGCTGGCGGCAGCAGGAGAGCGGGGCTGGGACGGGCTGACTGCTTTCCAGCTCTGCACGGACAGCCAGCAGCAGAGATCTAGCACAGACCATCAGGACCTCCTGCCTGGCCTGTTTCTTTTTGCCCTTGCAAGATGGATACCTCCTTTTTTTTTTTTTTTTTTTTTTTTTTTTTTTGCATTTCTTTTGCCAATTTGGTGAAAGCAGCTCACCAGTAGGATTATTTCAGAGTAAGCTTGCCTGTCATCAGCTCAACATACAGTTGGGATTTTTTTTTCCTAAGCAATTAATATGAAGAAACTAATATTTAATTTATAAAACACTTTGTTTTCATCATTGCTTTCTTGTTCTTCTATTTCTTTTGTTCTCATTTTGGTGTCAAGACCAATGATGCTGGTCCCAGCCACGCATGGAAGGAGGATGAGCCGGGCCAGTACCTTGGCATGGGTCTGGCTGTGGTTCTGGTGCTTTGAGTGGCCCTCCTTGTAGTCCTGGATGTGCACAAGGGGAGGGCAGCGTGGATGGGTGGCAGCGGTCACCTCCAAAGGGCTGGCTGCTGCTCCTGCCTTCTTCTGGGACAGGGGTGGAATGGTCCAGGCAGATTTTTCTAGATCTTTAATTTTTTTCTTGCTGAATATTTCCTGTTTACCAAAATTCTCATACAGTGTGGGTCCAAACTTGGCATTTCTGTAGCTGTGACATTGCCTACTGGTGGAGCACTGCTGAGACCACCTCTCAGGGGTGTCACTGCTCCCCAGCTCAGACCTAGCAAGCCCAGATTGACAGTTCTGGTGGAACAGCACTGAGCTGCTCTTTGGGTGATGCTGTGAGCTCATGGCCTTTCTCAGGTGCCGATCCTGTCATCACTTGGTGTCACTTGTGGTGTTGGTCCCTGGAAGCACACCGTGGATGCACTCATTTGACCAGCATGTGCCTTGGCCTTTGGTTTGGAAAGGTGTCCAGGCCACCGGCTGATGTGTGCTCATCACTGGACAGCGTTCAGCACTTTCACTAAAAGTAATTCTGCACTTTTTTCCCGAGAACTGTGCTTAGTGTTACTGACTTGGCTTGGTTTGAGATTAGCAGGAAACTTCCTTGTGTTTCCAGTCACTATTTCCAATTTCTAATAATTTCTAAATCTGCCAGTTACCGTGACATGCATCCATTTAATATTTGCTTCTCTGATTTTTTTAAGTGGTTTTCTATGAGAAGTGGTGTAGTACAAAATCAAATGTCTCCTGGAGATCTATCATATGTCTGGATGACACATGGACTCGGCCAGCGGTCCTCATCAGCCAAACCTGCTCAGCATTGCCCATGAAGCAGCTGTAGTTGGCCCTGGCTGTTGCTTCCCCTCCACGGTGTTGCGGTGGTAGGATGGGCTGTACGTGAGTGTCCTGGGGGCCACAATCCTGTGCTGAATCCAGCACGTTTTACCCCAGGGACCGCATCACAGCCATGGCCCAGGCTCTGCTTCTCTCTGCCCGACGTCCCTCCTCCCCTGTGGCCTCCGGGTGACCATTTTGAGGGTGTTTTCCTGTGGGGGTGTCCTGGACGTCGGGGGCTGGCAGTGCCGAGACTGTGGCCAGGAGGTTGGGGAGCCACTGTGGGGAGTGCGGACGCTGCCGGCAGAAATTCCCCCACCGCGTGGTTAAAACTCATCAGAGAGCAAATGCATCGCATTGCCATGACAACGGGAAGATTTACAGCAGCCTGAAATTCTTGTACTTTGAACCTAAAATATTCCTCGGAAAAATATTCCGGGTGTGTCTGCACAGCACAGCTGGGAAGTGCCTTCAGGGTCTTCGGTCAGGGGTGACACGGGTCCGAGGCCTTGCTTGGCGTCAGGCAGGGTCCTGCACGGACCCCCACCTGCTCCCGTCCCCCGCAGCCCCTTGGTGGCCATCGGGGCCCGTTCAGGGCTCACACACCTCTGTGCACGTGTCTGTGGGAGAGGTGGCCTTGGAAGGGTGAAGGTGGGGGAGTCTCCAATGCGGATGGGGTGGGAGGTCCCCTGTCAGCAGGATCCCACCACTTCTCAGAGTGCCCTTGAGCAGGAGGGCATGAGACCGCTGGGGGATTTACCTGTCCCCTTGCTCTTGCCACTACATGTGCACTGGAAACGGACTGGATCACAGAATCCCAGAATGATATGGGGTTGGAAGGGACCTCTGGAGACCACCCAGTCCAAGCCCCTGCCAGAGCAGAGTCACCCAGAGCAGGTCCCACACCAACGTGTCCAGGGGGCTTGGAATGTCTCCAGAGAAGGAGACTCCACCACCTCTCTGGGCAGCCTCTGCCAGGGCTCTGACACCCTCACACCAAACAAGGTCCTCCTCATGGTCAGATGGAGCTTCCCCTGTTCCCGTTTGTGCCCGTTCCCTCTTGTCCTGTCCCTGGGCACCACTGGAAAAAGCCTGGCCCCATCCTCCTGACACCCACCCTTGAAGGATTTAGAGGCGTTGAACAGATCCCCCCTCAGTCTGCTCTTCTCCACACTAAACAGAGCCAAGTCCCTCAGCCTTTCCTCAGCACAGAGATGTTCTAGTCCCCTCAGCATCTTGGTAGCCGATATTTTCACCTCCGGGTTCCCTGCTGGACATTGCCACGCGTCAGACAAACTTTAAGCATGTTAAGCTTCAGGATGGAGATGGATTCATACAAAAAAACATAGGGAGCTCTGTCTTTCTTGACCTGTGGTCTTCAGCGATGTGGCTCCACAGCAGACCCCTCTTCCCCCACGGCCTCGTCGGGTTCCCCGGTTCCATTCCCTCTCCCTCCGCGGAGCTGCAGCAGAGGCAGGAGGTTGCTGCTTCGGGTGGCTCTGTGAGGTCCGGGGGCACTACCAAGGGTTCGGTGGATGGTCAGGGTGGGCAGGGAGTTGCTGGTGTTTTATTCTGTGCATCGTCTTTTTTAGGCTTGCGCTTGGCTATGCCTGAACCTATAGAGTTAGGCCTTCCCTGCCTCCAAAACAGAGGAGTGAGCGGTGGCTGGGGTTACTGCCAGTGTCAATGTGTCACCACCTCCGAGCCGGGGTGGCAGCTGGAGATGGGCTGGCAGGTCCTGCTGGTGGCCCTGTGCACCTCCCAGTGTGCCCTTGCTGGTGCTGCCTCCCCCTCGGGCAGTGCTCCTCGAAGCTTCCCGAGATGCCACCTCCAGGTCCTCCCCAGGCTGGAGTGCCGTGGTCAGACTCGCCTGCCCCGTGTGCTCCTGGGGCAGTTTCCCCCGGGGTGGTGCAGGCAGAGGAGCTGGAAGCAGACGGAGCTGCCTCCTCCTCTGCCCTGGCCATTCCTGTCCCCCTGCCCCAGCTCCATGTCCTTTCCCAGCCCCGTGTCCTTTCCCAGCCCTCCTGCTCGGCCACCGTCTTCCCGCTCGAGCATGGCCGCCATCCCCGTATCTAACACTGTCTCCCTGGTTCTTTTTGCAGTGCCTTTCCGAGAAACGCCGAGCTACACGAAGCGGAGACGGATCCTAGGGGCCGGCGGGCTTTCCTCCCCGCGCCTGCTGCAGCGCTCGGCCAGCGACAACAACCTGAAGGCGGAGAGCCGGGCGTCCTACTCGCCGGTGCCCTCGCTGCGCAGCCTGCCCCCCCAGCTGCTGGTGCAGATGCAGGAGGCGGCGGCGGCGGGGGCCGGGGACGGCAGCCTGGCCAGCTCCGGCAGCGCCCGCAGCGCCCACAGCCGCTCCCCGTCCCTCCAGCGGGTGCAGGAGGAGAAGGAGGCCGACCTGCCCACGCTCCGCAGGAGCAGCCGCGGCAAGGCCAGGTAAGGGCATGGGGGGAGGCGTGGCGAGGCGGCCCTGTGCCATGGCACCCACCGGGGACCCCGTCACTGCATGGGGCTGGGCACCTGCGGGACCCCGGCTGGGGAGCGGGACGGCCGGTGGAGCCCGATGCGGCCCTGTGTCTCCCTGCCCAGGGCTGAGAGCGAGCCCCGAGGGGTTTTCTCCTCGATCTTCTCCCCATTGGTCTAATCTTGCGTCTCAGAAAGATGGTAAGTGCATCAATGCCGCGTTGCACTTGGCGTTGCTATGGCAATGAATGCATCCTGAAAACTAATACTTGGAGGTGGCACGTTGCAGAGAAGCCAACACCTAACGTGTCCCGACCCCGCCGCACTTGTGGCAGTTGCTGGAATGCTGCCTGTGGGCCCGGGCGGCGGCGGGGCTCTGCCCCAGGGCCGGGAGTGGCTGATGGACACCCTCACCCGACCCGCCGAGCGACACGAGTTCTTCCTTGTCGTTGGGTAGCTTTGGTGGCCTGTAGGCATGTGAACCTCCTGTTGTCCCACTGCTCCCACCACTCGCTGGCCATGTGCAGCGCCAACGCCGGCTCTGACGCCACTCACCATGGCCGGTGCTTGCCTTCAGCTGAAAGCCAGGCCTGGGCACCCCTGCTGGTCCGGGAGGATGCGGCTGCTCCCTTGGAGAGCAGAGGTGCTGCTGGGGAGCCTTCGTGGCCAAGGGTCCCTTTGGTTGCCACTGGGGCCAGGCTTTGCTTTTGGTAGGCCCTCTGTTAGTGGAGAGGCGAGAGTGACCACGGCCATGGCCGATGTGAGGCTGCGTCCGCTCAGAAGAGGCTGTGAGAAACTTGGGTTCCATGGGGCCGGAGCAGTCATCTGAGGAGTGGGCACCAGGTCTGGGCTGTAGCTGTGTTCACGAGTGACCGAGAAATGGACCTGAGCGTTGAGGAACCGCTCTGCAGAGGGCAGCTACGTACATTAACTCCGTAGCAGAAACAGCTCTGAGGCCCTTTGAGGCAACCTAAAGAACCTGGGGAAAAAGAAACATGTCAGCAAATAAAAAAAAATGAAAATAAATGTAAAATAGCTACTAGAGGGGAAAAAATTGCATCACTTGGGTTCTTAATTAACAGTTTAACTTGGGATAAGTTGCAGGGTGTTTTCTAAACAGCCCAATGGAGGCCTCTGCTCGATGTGCAACTTCGGTACAAAATGCCGCGATATTAGGTGACCTCGCAGTGTGGTGGATGGCAGTATGGGAGACAGTCCAATGCCTTGGTGGCCATCAATGACGGCACCTCAGGGTGCCATACCTGGCTGGGCACTGCCTGTCGGCAAGAATGGCGTGAGTTAAAGGGTTTGGGAGATGCAGTGACAATGATCAGGAATGAGAAAAAAAATACCTCTGCTTTGAAGAGAGATTTGCAAGAGCAGGATTGTTACCTTAGAAACGAGATGAAAAGGAGGAAATAAGTTAAAAATATTGAAAATACTGACTGGCTTATCAGAAGGAAACGGGGAACCTCTGCCTGTTCATGGCAGAAGGAGAAAGGTGCATGCAATGACATTAATGGCAGGCGTGCTCAAAAGCAGTACGAAACAGTGGGTTTTGCCCACCCTGCAGACAGCTCGGGGACTCACTGCCTCGGAACTGCTGAAGGCAGAAGCACAGTGGGATTATAAAAGCTTTAGGGGGTTGGTGTGGGCTTTTATAATCGATCAGCTTTTGGGAGTATTCTCAAAACTACCTGGAGCAGCTGATGGCAGGGCTGGAGGAGGCAGCCAGGGCAGCTCCCGGCGAGGGGAGAGCAGGAGCCCGGCTGGGCATAGGGGTGCCAGGGGGGTTAGGGTCTGCCAAGGGCAGCGGCACAAGGGGGGTCCTAGAAGCAGGTCCATGCTGCTGCTGGAGGAGCAGGTGGCCAGCGGCTGGTGTGCTGTGCCGCTGGCTCCGAGCCAGCTAGCTGCTGGCCTGCTGGCCAGCCCTGGATCAGCCTGTGTGCTCCCTGCTGAGTGCGGGAGGGGTGGGATGCCGGGGCAGGGGTGGGATGCTGCACCGGGCATTGGGATGCTGGGGCAGGCTCCAGGCTCCTCTGGGTGCCCAGACCTCCAAAATACCCGCTGAGCCTTTGTGCGTGAGGTGACCAGGTGACCGTGCTGAAGCCAGGGGGAAGGCTCCTCGTGGTGCCGTCACATTCCCAGGCAGGGCAGAGGAAGGCAGCTGCCTCCTCCTCCTGCTGCCAAGCGCTGCTAGAGTGAGTCTCTGCCCCGTTTTCTTCTGTCTCCTGCCTCTGCAAACTTCTAAAGCGTTGCTGGAGATTACTTAGTTATTCCTAGCCATATGCATTTATTAAATGCATATAAAAGTGCATTTTGCTCCATTGTTTTCAGATACTTGTCTATTTTTGCAGGGACAGGAGGATTATGAAAGTCATTCCACTGGGTTTGGGGCATGTGACAGTGACACGCACACAGCCCGCGTGTTCAATGGCTGGTACACGCTGGCAACTTCAGAGCTGTCGGGGACGTACGGAGGTGGTCTTGGTGATGTCAGAAGAACAGCGGCGATAAGTCAGAGGGGAGGGAAGGCAAAGGCTGTTGATCAGGCAGCGGGGTTTGAGCCCGATGGCTGCTGTCCTGTGCCCCCTCGTGTCATTTGCGTGGTGGGCAGGCGTGGGCTGCCCCAGGCTGTGAGCAGGGCAGCGCGAAGGGGATGTTCAGGTGTAGGGCTGGCTGTCACCGTCACGTCACATGGTGCCAGTTGGGTGCAGCTGTACAAGTCCCATGGGCTGATACTCTTTGAAATTACAGAGACGTAGCACGCACCGGTGCTGTTCAGCACGAGGCCATGTGCTAACAAGCGCTGAGAGCAGCTAATTAATAGTGGTGTTTTGTTTTACCCAGTATTTCTTTCACTTGTTGTTTGGCCTTATCGCTCTCCCGGCCGGTTCCCGGTGTGGTTGTGTTGGTTTGACAGAGCTTTTATTCATTCTGGGGCTGGGAAAGAGCAGTGCAGCGATCCCTATCTCGTCTCAGTACTCGGTTCCCGGGGATGTTTTATTTTCAAACAAGAAAGCCTTCACTTTGTGGGAAGTGACAAGGCATCCATAAACATACGGAGCCCTCTCACATCTTCCTTGAAAAGTCTTGCAGAAAAAAATGATTCTGCGTCAGATTTTTATTAAAGTAAATATCAAGAAAATTTAGTGTCTGTAATGTTGCCCCAAAATTCTTTATTCTGAGGGTGAAAACTCCCAGAAGAATTCTGATTGTTTTGCAAATATATTCAGGGTGGCAAAGAGAATTTAAATGAAAACGAGTTCAGGGTTAGCGTTTCGTTTTTTCTGGAGCCAATGGGCAGCAGCAGCTCCTGTGCCCGCGGGCTGGGCAGTGGTGCCCTCAGCGCTGGCGCTCAGCCCTGCCAACAGCAGGAGCAGTGACTTCTCTGTGTCGCTCTCACGACTTTGGCCAGGCCAATGGTCCCGGTGCCTGAGTCCTGCTGTGGCTCCCCAACCTCCGTGGAGGCTGAGCGGAGTCCCCGGCCGGCAGAGGCTGAGCGTGGGAGCAGAGGTCTGGCCCTGGAGCAGGGGTGGTGGGGGTGAGCCCGGGGTGGACCATCCCTGTAGCGAGGGATGGACCGTGGCCAGGAGCCTCTGGAGTGGGACGGGCAGGGCTGCCAGGAGCCTGGAGTGAAGGAGCTGGGAGATGCCGAAGGTTAATCCAGCCCAGGACTGGGTGAGCCTCCCACGGTGTGTCCCCAGGTGGCATTTGTGCTAATAACCCGCCCTCGGGGAGGCTGTTGCCGATGGAGTTGGCTCCGAACCCCCGGTTGTGTTGTGGCTCATGGGGGTCCAGGGAGGAGCAGTGGGAAGGGTCTAACCCACAGAACGCTGACTGCTCGCCCTGCCTGTTCTGGGGAAAACCCCAGTGCTGGATGTGCCCTGGTGTTTTCCTCACTCCTGCCTCCCTCTGTCCTCACTGCTAGGAAGCTTTCTGATGTTTGGTCTGAGTATTTCCTCCTCTGGTGTGTTACACCACGCTGACTCCGCAGCGGTACGCTGAGGAGCTCGCTCGCTTCCCCCGGCAGCAGCCTTGTGCATGCTGCAGACAGCTTGCCGTGTTCTCCTCGGGGCTGGCTGTTATCCCCATTGCCCGCCCTTCCCAAAGCTCCCTTTTCTCCCAGCTCCTGCCAGGCTCCTCTCCCAGCTCCCCCCGCCCCCCTCCTTGCCGGCAGTCGGTGCCGGAGCAGGCACCAGCAGCAGAGGAGTGCAGCAGCAGGTTACCTTGCCTGTTTTTCAGGCTGTGGTTTTGATAGCTCATCACACGGCGTTTTATGGGGTGGTGTGATGGCTGACTCACATTCCACGTGTGATAGCCTCCACGGTTTTTCCCCCTCAAAACCTACTGCCTATCCAGCCGTTCCCCATCTGAATCCCTGTGCAGCTGATCATTCCTGCCTAGATTTAGTACCTTCAGTTTACCAGGATCAGTTTAAACCCTAATCCTGTTCTTTGGAGTATTTTGCAGCCCCTTTGTACTGCTGGTAGATTTGGTGAGGATCTTCTCCAGCCCATTGTTGGTTTTGCTAAAGGAGACGCTGACCCTGGTCAGCCCGTTGTCGGGGGGTCTCGGGGCAGCCGTGGGGAGCCCGGCGAGGCCGGGGTGTGCGGCCGCTGCTCGGAGCCGGCTCCTCTCGCCGTCTGCCCTTGACAAATCCCTTCTGACTGTTCCCACACTGCTTCCCTCCAGGCAAGTACAAACACTTCGGGTTGTTATTTGCTCCGATGTTCTTTTTCCAAGAAGTGAAGTGATGGTATTTCTTTAGTTTTGCTTTTTCCCCCGTTTTGGCCATTTTGCCATTTCCACTCTTTTGGCCACACTTTCTATACCATAAGCCTTCAAAGATGACCTTAGGTGTTCTTAGATTGCTTCAATCTGTTCTTAAACTTCCCACCACATGTGTAGTCAGGCAGGTCTAAATATTCTTAATTAATTCCTGCTTCTGGTTCCCAGGTAGGATCTTAACTCTCCTTCCGAGATCTTCTGCTTGATCTCTGATTTAAAGATGAACAGGTATTAAGCATATTGGTCTTTTTAGTTTCCTCTGTTGAAAGCTTTTCCTCTCTGCAGTTAGCCAAAGGAGCACCAACAATTGCCAGCAGTCCCTGGGATCTTTTTCTTGCTGCCAGTGTATTTACAAAATGAATACCTGCTTCTCACCACGGTGGCATCTCCTCTCGTGTTTGTGCTGTCCAGGTGTTTGCTTCTGTTGGGTTGCTTTCCCCTTACATCTGTCCACAACAATCACTCCAGTTTATGTAGTGTGTTTGAAGTCAATGATTGTCTTATGATTTAGCTGGTTTCTTACCTCACTGCTTATGCATCCTCTGTGTCGGGATAGGTCTGAAGTCTGTTTTCCTTCGCCTTCCCCATCGTGGGATCATGTAATGGTTTGGGACCTCTGGAGGCCATCTGTCCCACCCTGGGCTGACCTGTGCCGAAACCTTGCCCCCAGTATCCGAGAGTGTATGGAACTTGGCCTCAAAATGCATTGCTGGTATTTTGCTGGTCTTTCTCGCTTTCTTCCTAAGAAGTGCTGAACACTCACCACTTCATCGTTGTTCCTGCCAACATTACCTCTGCCTTCATATTTTCAGCCACTTGGAGTCAAAGTTCTCAAAGAGCTTCTATGGCTGTTTTCTGTACCTTCTCTATAAAAATAGTCATTAATGTATTCCAAGAGCTCACTGGGCAGTTGGTGTCCTCATGTTTCCCCAGTAGATCTCTGGATAAATGCAGTGTCCTATCACCCCTCAGTCCCACACGCCAGCCTCGGAGGGGTGTAGGTGGGACACTGCCCTGGCTCAGAGCGGACATTGCCAAGGCCCAGTGTCTTGTCTGATGCCCCTGGTGCGTGCCTGAAGGGCAGGACACATGCTGAGGAAACCAGGGATCATCCTCCCTGCTCTCTGAAATCCCTCCTCCTTTGGTCCTGCCCATGAGCATCTTGGCACTTGGGGATGGGAACTGCTGATGCTCAGCTGCCTGCTGGAGTCCTCTTCAGATGGAGACTCTCCATAAAAACCGCGCTGAGCCCAGTGCTCCGCAGTGGCGAGTAAATACAGAGCATCCTTTTCTAGCACCTCCCCTGAAGATGCTTGGCACTTCGCCACCTTGAACAAACATCCTTCTTCTGAAATTGCTAAAACTGCAGTTATTGCATCAACCAGAGCCTGGGGACTTTATTTCTAATATTCTTGACCTCTCCTCGGGGGGTTTAATGAAATAAATGCCTTGTCCCAATCTCTTTTTTTTGTATTATTACTTTTAACAATATGAACTGATTCACTATTCCCAAACCCCTTTTTCCTCAGCAGTGAGAATGAGATCCTGGCCCTAAGTATGAAGCCACTGGTTCATTTATTTATTTATTTATTTATTAAAAGCCTGAGACGATTTGTTTTCCCTTCCTGCCTTTGTTGAAAGGGTTAGATCCATTTGATTTGTTCTACCTGCATCAGGGATTTGAGAAGAAATTACCACAATTTGTTTCATTCTCTCCTCTGCGCCTCTCGGCTCTCAGCGTGGCGCCGGCTGGTGATTTGAGTCCCCTCCGCGTCTCGGCTGCAGCCTCAGAGCCCCCGCAGCAGCTTCTCAAAAATGCACCCCTGGGGTGGTGCAAGGGCCACCCACTTCTCTGGGTGCTCCTGGGGCCACTGGGCTGCCTTGGGTCCTTCTGTGCTGCCTGTGGCTGAGCTGAGCAGCACCAGGAGGCCAGCCCCGTGCTCTGCACAGGGGTGTGATCTTTCACTGTAGGGCAGGACGGTGAAGGGCGTAGGTAAGAGAGGTCTTGCTCCCGGTGGGACACCATAGCCCAAGACAACTCCACCAGTAAGCAATTAGACGGACAGTGCTTTGTTCAGAAACGCGTGGTGAGAAGACTGTGAGTCCCCAGTCGTCAGACTGGAGACCTTGTGCAGGAAATACGGGATGTTTGCAGAGGAGTTACAGACTTGCGGAGTAATTTAAGATGATGGAAGGGACATCTGGAGGTCATCTGGTCCAGTCCTCCCATCTCAAAGAGAAAAGTGGGCTCCAAAAACTTGTCAGTAAAGCAGCTGGAGGCGCCTCCTCTCTCCCCCCGCCCTGGGAGTGCTCCTGCCCCTCGCTGAGGGCTCCGGCTGCCCCAGCTGGGGTTGGATTCTGGATGGGGCTGAGCCAAGAGCGTGCAGAAGCCTCGCTGGGGGCAGCCCCTTGGCTGGGGAGCTGCCTCTGAGCACAGGACCTCACCACCGGTCCCGAGCTATGCCGTGGGGTGCCTGTGCCCAGCGGGCTCTGGGACCCGCCTCACGTCCAGGGTTTGCCTGGCATTCCCAGGGTCTCCGTCACTGCTCCCCTGTCCGTGGGGCCGGTGCCAGCTCCCCTCTGCTGTCCCTCCCCTGTGGGAGAGAAACTCACCTGCGCCACGAACCGTCCCCGTGCTGCTCCCCCCGTGCACACCAACACGCGCCTGACGTAACTGGGACAAACGCCTTTTAAGTTCTGATAAACCGAAAGGGAGTCTGAGCAATATTCAGGTGAGATTACCTCCTTGCCAGGCGTGTTTGTCTCTGTAATAGCTTTTTCTGCTTCCTCAAAGTTCCCATAAGGATATATGCTGTCAGCTTGGGATGCCAGCGAAGCTTCAGGAATATTTATTTCAGTTGGGCAAGATTAAAACGGGACTAGATCAGAGGGAAGCGGTGCCCAGCGGAGCCCTCTCCTCCGCTGGGGTGCAGATCCCGGCCG
>KZ507169.1:48244-65636 GCA_002844005.1 Limosa lapponica baueri | reverse complement strand
GAAGTGTCTGCACGATTCCCAGCACGCCCCTGTGCTTCGCTTCATCTGCTGCTGCGGGAGCGATGCTCACTTTCAGCACAACCCTCGGCATCGCCCGGCGTCTCAGAGCAGAGAACCAACGGCGGTGCCGGGGTTTTTCCGGTGCACGGGAGGGACCGCAGTAACCCTGGCACTGCAGAGCCCGGGGCCAGTGCCCTGTGGCCTGTGCAGGTGGGCAGGAGGAGGGGAGGGAGCAGTGCTCGTGGCACCTTGTGCAGTGTGGACTTTGGCTCCAGGACAGCTTTTAGTTTTATCTGAAAAGGGCCAGCTTTGAAGCACACACTAAATCCAGAAGGCTGGTCCATAATCCCAGTTTTTACCTGATTCTCCCAAACAAGTGCCCTAACGCATGGCCAGGATGATTAAGCATCTCCTCCTTTGCAGGCTCATTTTGGCACTACAATTCCTGTCTCCCTGCCTGGAGAGCGGCTCTGGTTTGGCAGGAGTTTGGGCAGTGCAAGCTCTTGGAAGACACACTATTTTGGGAGGTCGTGAGGCTGCACCCCCGGGAGGTGAGGGCTGCCTGCCACTCCACAGCACCGACGGGATGCACGGCACCCACCTCCCATCCCAGCAGGGGCTGGGCACGGCGCTGGCACCGTGCACCCCTGCCTCGGGGGCATCTCTGCTGCCACCGTGGGAATCCAGCCAGAGGGACCCGGCACCCAAGAGTGGTGAAGAGGCGCCCCCCGCTTATGGAGCTGGGCTTCAGCCCAAAATACTGGTATTTTAGGAATTTTATGTCTTGGTTTAATGTTTCTGTGGCTCGTAAGCAGCGGGCAGAAGTCTTCCTGTAAGACTCTGCCAACGGCACCAGGGACCCCCGGGGCATCCTGGCGTGAGCCACATGGAGTGACCCCGCGACGAAGCAGAGAAGGGACCGTCATTGCCATCTCAGTGGTGCCCTATTTATTACACATTTTTATAAGGCTCCCTGGCTGTGGTGTCTGCACCCCAGATAAGACCAAACTCTATGGCTTGGCTTGAAATTGCTAGTATTGCCTGGAATTCAGCGTTGCTGACACTGGGCAGCAATCTCAGCTGTTGTAAAGTGCTGTTGTTTCCCTTTTATGGAGCTATTACTTTACGGTGGGTAGAAGTCTCGCCGGTGGCATTTACTGAGCTAGACTGCTCGTAGCGAAGGATTTTTTTAGCTAGCTTTAATCTTTCTGTTCACATATCTTCCAATCTGAAATTTTCCAGGTTTTTCATTGCTTCTGGCTCAGTTTCAGTTAAAATGGACTGGAATTTTTTAAATGAGGCAAGGTGAAGGAAAAATCGTTGCAATATATTCTTTGAGTAGACATGATGCTTTTAAAAAACCCAGCATGATAGAAAGCTAATATTTTACACGGGTGTTAGCAGTGAAGCAAGCAGGTGACAGTTAGTGCTTCAGAGGAAATGAATTCTGATTTTGCATGGTAGTAGGGATTAGAAAAATCAGGTTTTGTAGGTGTAGATTTATTTATCAATGGCAGTCTACTAAATCAGGGTCCCATAAATGCTGCTGCGGCCTAGGTCGTATCTCTACAGAGAGATTTACTTTGGCTTCACTCCCCTCTCCTGCAGTCACTTACTGATCCTTGCCCCAGCAGATACATGGGCACCTAATGGAGCGTGTGGATTAGGAGGCCAAGTGCAGGTCCTCATCTCCCGGGTGTGCCATCTCACAGTGATGGACATCCATGACTTTGCACTCAGCGCTTCAGCCAGCAGTGACACTTCTAGCTCAGAATCCTGAAATTCACAGCCCCTATAAAGATCTGCCTTAGAGCAGGGTGGGGAGCCCTTCCCTGCAGCACGTTTCTCATAGCCCAGCTGTCCCCGCCAAGGTGAAGGGGAGGAGAGGGGAGCATTCAGCCAGAGATGGTTTGAGGAGCCCTGGAGAGGGCACCTTGGGTGCTGGGCGTCCCTTGGTCAAGGTGCATGCTGCTCTCCCTGGGACACACCACAGAGCCATCCCTGGAGAGGGCACCTTGCGTTCTTGGGTGTCCCTTGGACAAGATGCATGCTGCTCTCCCTGGGGCACGCCATGGAGCCAGCCCTGCTGTGGCTGCAATGCCGGCGGTTTTCCCTCCATGCTGGAGCTCATGGTGGGATGCCCAGTGCTGAACCAGCAGAGGATGGCTGCAGAGCACGCGGCCTGAGGTGTGGATGTTCCAGAGAAGGGCAACAAAGCTGGTGAGGGGTCTGGAGCACAAGTCTTGTGAGGCGAGGCTGAGGGAGCTGGGGGTGTTCAGCCTGGAGAAAAGGGGGCTGAGGGGAGACCTTCTCGCTCTCTACAACTCCCTGAAAGGAGGGGGTAGCTGGGGGGGTTGGTCTCTTCTCCCAAGGAACAGGACATGGGACAAGAGGAAATGGCCTCAAGTTGCGCCAGGGGAGGTTCAGATTTTGGATATTAGGAACAATTTTTACACTGAAAGGGTTATTAAGCCTTGGAATGGGCTGCCCAGGGAAGGGATTGAGGCCCCATCCCTGGAGGTATTTAAAAGAGGGGTTGGCATAGTGCTTAGAGACATGTTTAGTGATGTTTTTTATTGGAGTTGGGTTGATGGTTGGACTCGATGATTTTAAAGGTCCCTTCCAACCTGGACAATTCTATAACTCTGTGTTCAGCCTTGTCTCCTGGTGCCTCCGCAGGTGCCAGGGCAGGTTTTGTGAAGGTTGTCAGCTCTAGCTTGCCCTCTCCTTTGAGATGTGCCCGTTGCTGCTGTTCATATGCCAGTGCCCTGTGCCACAGCGAGTGCTGTGCCCAAACCCAGCATGGGGCCCAGCCTTTGGCTTGCGAATGGTAGCAGAAGCCTGTGGTTGTGATGGTTCTTCACTCCCAGCTTGGCACTGCAGAGCTCAGGAGGTCAGGAGGGCCTCGGCTGCTGTCTGCCCCAGCCGATGAGCGGGTTGCCTCGGGTGGCCATGAGCAGTGTGGCCTTTTGGGATGAGGTTTGCCCAGAAGCATGATCAGACGTTTGTGCCTAATGTGTGAGTCTTATGTCCTCCTCCACGCCTTCTTCTGCATGATCTTTCACACCTCCCTTAATTCCAGGATCACTGGAGCGAGACGGCTCATCTTCAGCCTGGAGTCCCCGGCGCCGTGCCAGCTCTGTGCAAACCCTTCCCAAACGGACACAGCGGACGCGATGGTGTCTGCCCTGCTCCTCGCAAGCCATCGCTTCTCAGACTCTCTTTGGGGTTCCTGTAATTGTGAAATTACCCTTTGTACCCATCGGGAAGATGTTTCTGGCCTCGTTTGTGCCTGTGGGCAGTTCTGGTCCCCATCTGGCTGCGCTGGTGCTGTAGGTGTTACTGGAGCAGGTTGTTGCCCGTATCAGTTTTCCCCTCAGTGGAACAGACAGGGTTGCACTTGCCGCTCTCGGAGCAATACAGGGTCCTTCCATGACTCAATGACTTCAGTAAAATATGTGCTGCTGGTCCACTGCTGTCCCGTGCCAGCTCCTGTGGAAATCTGAGGTGAAGATTATCCAGTGTCCTCTCTGGGCACAGGAAACACTCCAGGGTTTGCCTGCACTTCACGTGTGTTGGTTTCCGTAGTCTCGTCCCCATTAGCCAGCCAACCTTTGCCTTAAATTCCTATCAAAAACCAAGGCAAAGCATTAATTTATTTTTTCAGCTATCTTTATACTGCTCTCAGCACATAGCACCTCACCTCTTTTGTCTGTGTCCTTTTTTTCTGGGGAGCCTGAAGAGTTTTTCCCCGTCTGCTTTAATTTCCATTGCAGGGTTTTCCCACTGCCACAGTTTCCCAGTCCTCATCTTCTCACTGCCTTCTCACACAGGGGCCTTCCCAGAATTTTAGCTGCTTCTTTCTGAGCCCTCCCACTCCCAACCTGTTGTGTCTGTTGAGAGAAAGAGACCAAAACTCCTCTCCCAGAGTGAATCACGCACGTGGGTGCACCAGGTCACTTTGGGGTCTCAGACTGGAGTCACCCAGCAAGAAGGAGAAAGCTGCAGGTGCGTATATCCATCAGTTTAGGAAGGGATTTGAAATCCCTCTTTAGGCTCAGAGCAGCTTCCCTCCAGGAGAAGTTAGGAATAAACTTCCCTAGTGGACCATCCACCTGATGTTTTGTTTTTTTCCTGGAAGAACCTGATACCAGTTGCTACCAGGGTTTGAAGGACTGCTATGCTGGTGGGGACTGGGAGCCTGTGCTTCTCTCTCTGAACAGCTGAGTGGGCTGTAAATTATTTTACATAGAGAAGGATCTCCTGAGCCTTGTGCTGAGAGCGAGGATGGCTCTGAACTTCTCCTTAACGAGAAAGAACGCTCTGTGGTGGGACATCATCCTCCATGCCTGGCTCATGGGAGGATCCCCTGTGTTTGCAGAGCTCAGGGCTGGCAGCAACGGGCTTGGGAGAAGACTTCTCCGGTCGCACAGTTCAGGAAAAGGAGCTGTTGCCATTCACAGCACAACCCAAGCCCAGCCCTCCCCAGTGGGATCCAGGCCTGGCAAGGAGCTGCGAGCAGGAGCAGCAGTTTCTGCGCAGAGCACTGGTTGGGCATCGCTGAATTCCATGTCCCGATGCACTGGCTGTGTTTTCAAGAGGAATTTGGAGACACATTGGAAGGGAGATACCAGAACTACTGCTGTTCTCCTCCAGCTGTGCGGTGGAGGACTAATGCAGGGACGAGGGGGTGCCATGCTCTAGCCAGGGAGCATCATTCTGAAGGCAATTTCTGTGGTCTCTGCTAGAGGAAGGTTAGATTAGGTGACTGCAGTGACCTCACCTGAAATTTTAGGAGCCATTTTTAGCCTTCATCTCAGCATAGGCTCTCTGCTTCCTCTGGCGACAAAAGCCCTCATTGCTGAAAAACGTGCACGTGAGACGAGACTTCCCACATTGGGAAGATTTTGCTCACCCCACATGCTGGCATCGTGTCTTCTCTTCTAGATCATCTCTTGCCACTGAGGCTCTCTATTCTCTTCTCAATTTTACCAAGCTTCTCTTAGCTGCAGCCTTTGCTTGTCATTCTCCGTGGTGTCCTGGAAGACATCTTCATCCTTTTCTAAGGAGGTTGTGGGTCCCTGCCCTGAGAGCAGCTGAAGGACGTGTCCTCCAGCAGTAGAGTGCATGGGCACAGCATTATAGAGCTTCTGCTGTTTCATAGTATTGCAGAGGGACAAGGTTGCCCAAGAGCTTCACACCAGCATTACTCCGGGGGAGATGACAGAGCCCGGGACATCGGTGGTGGCATCCTGGCCATGCTGCCCCTCGTGCACACAAGGCACAGGTGGGCACAGTCTGGTGTGTGGTCCATGGATCGTGGTGGTGCAGCGAAGGGGGATTTGGGCATGGGAAGAATGGGGGAGCCTTTGGGGGCAGGAGGGACCTGGACAGGAGAGACAAAGCCAGCCTGCTGGTACCAAGAAGTGACGGGTCACGGGGAGTATTTAAACCAGCATTCACAGGAAAGCCTGAGGGAACTGTGGCAATTTAGAAGTTAGTTTGTCTTGTGGATTCTTGCACAACGTTGCTCAGATTGTTTCAAGGCCCTGAGAATGGCATGTCCAATGGATGAGGTGAAGACCCTCTCTGTAAACGTTGCTGTGTCCTCATCCTTAGCCCCTGCACCACTGCTGTCTCCAGCCTGACCCCACCTTGGTGCGGGGACTGCTGGAGCTCTGTGGAAACGGCTCCTTCTGTCCTCTGGTGTCTTGTGGTTCTTCATCCCTGTGGCCAGAGCCTGCTCTCCTGCTGCTCCAGCGTTTCCCCAGGCATGGCTCAAAGTCCCTCTTGTAGGTGAAACAGCAGCTTATGGTTGTCTGGGGGTTGTTTTGGACTACTTCACAAAGAGGAAAATGAAATGGAAACTCCACCAGTCCCCCTTGTCTTCCTCCTAGAGTTTCATTTAAGGTATTTACATGCTGTAGAGATCTCTTGCCCGCTGACTACCAGGCACATCCCACTCTTTCCATCAGCTCTTCCTCCTAATCCAATTCACATATTCAAGAGCCAGTTCTAAAATTCAATCAGCTCCCCTGTCTAGTTGCCTAATGTACTCCAGCAGAGTTTTTATTATTGGGATATATTAAATTATGTTGTTCCTTTCCCGTTTCTTAAAGGTGCAGTTCTAGTTTCCCTTTTTTTTCCCCAAAACAAATTCTGCGGAACCACGTAGAGAGGACTGCAGTGAACGGAGCTCGGCACGTTTCTCCGCTTGCCGTCCCCGTGGAGAGGAAGGTCTGACATGCTCTTCAGCTCAGGCAGTTCAGTGAAGTAATGTCTTGTGACATCCTTAAATCCGGTTATTTTGCTGCTGGCTGATTTGTCTGCGGGGATGCGGGCGTACCTCGGCTGATACCAGCCGCGCTGGCAGGTAGCTGCTGGTACCTGTGGCGGGTCCAGCGTTGCTGTTCCCATGCAGACCTGGTCTATCCACCAGCTCCCTGGCTTTGTTGGGGGGTCCTGGGGAGGGGAAGGGCCCGGACGATGGCTGGGGCTGAAGCCGCTTGTGTATTTGTAGTCCAGGGTTTTGGGGCGAGGAAACAGCTGTGGCAGTCACTGCTGCAGGAGGGTTTTATCAGCGTCAAAATCTGAAGGCTTAGTCAAAGACAAAGGATAGATACTATGGTGACAATCTATGTGAAGAATTACCGCTTCTGATAAGCAATGTCTTCCCCTCAGTTAAATTCCAGTTTGTATATTTATAATCTGCTTATCTAAATTCCCTATGTGCTTTCAATTGAACATGGCATTCTGCTTCGCTTCCTACATTAAACTGATTTGTGGCGTTGCTGTGCACAGCAAACCAGCTCTCGTGGTGCACCCCGAGGTGGTGAAATTTCTTCCATTGGGGAAATTATTGTCCCTCAGCCTTTACCCGAGAGGGGACGTGGCCCCGGTGAGCGCTGCAGGGGACCCGACAGCTCTGCCCGCAGGAGTGGGTGCAGGCGCAGGTTGGTGCCGGGTGCCAGCCGCAGCCATCGCTGGCCCAGGAGGGCTCGTGTGGCAGCACGGGCTGGCCACACGCAGCCTGTGGGCTCCCTGGAGTCACGCTGGTAACTCAGGATGGGGATTGCCGTGTGGGGTCAGGGTACTGATAAGGATCCCGTTGCTCTGGGAGCCGTGGCTTCCACCTCCCTGACTGATGTGCCCGAGGTCCTCTGTGGCGGCCCGTCCGCCCTGCTGCCACGGGGAGCTCTGCCATGGTTGGGGGTGCCGGCAGCGGGGCCGCATGGATGAGCACCGAGCCAGCCAGACTGGCCATGGCACTGTCCCAGATGCCTCGGTTAGCCAGGTGGGGGGCTGGGAGGGGGTCCTGGGTGCCTTCTCCTGCCCAGGGGTGGCATGCGTGGCGAGCAGGCTCGAGGTTTCCCTGTTGCCTTTTGTCTCTCTGCAATTTGCGGTCAATGGGAGAGACTGGCTGGCGAGAAGCCTGGGCAGAGACCTGGAGCAGGGAAGGTGTGTGTTGGGTGGTGGCAGAGATCACCCTTTCACAGAATCACATGGGGTTGGAAGGGACCTCTGGAGATCATCTCCTCCAATGCCCTGCCAGAGCAGGGTCACCCAGAGCAGGTCCCACAGCAACGTGTCCAGGGAGGTTGGAATGTCTCCAGAGAAGGAGACTCCACCACCTCTCTGGGCAGTCTCTTCCAGGGCTCTGCCACCCTCAAAGTAAAGAAGTTCCTCCTCATGTTCCTTTCATGGGAGCTGCTGTAAGTACGATATCATACAACCTCATTTGTACAGCAATTAGCATCCCCTGCCCTGCCCTGAGCGCGTTGCAGAGCCTGTGGCCAAGGACAGCGCAGGAGAAGATGATGGGCGGTGTTTGTGTTTGAGGGCAACGATGACACATGTGAAAGGCAACAGTGAGACGATGGTTTGAGAGAAGGTGTGAAGGCGGGTGAGGAGCTCCCGAGGTGTGAAGGCACCTGGAGGGTGCTGGGAGCTGCAGGAGATGGGGAGTAAGGCTCTTCCAGGGAGATGGCCCGTTGTGTGTGGGGACAGAGCTGGGCTGCAGACACCCACCAGGGGTCCATCCCCTGCAGCTCGTTGAGGGCTGGGGTACCTGGAGGGTACCAGATGTGTGTTTGTCTTTGGAGATAGAAAGGTAAAAATAATTAATGAAAGCTAAGTTTATTGTCCAAGCAGGTAAGTCAAAGGAGGCAGCTCTCCTGGCCAAGGGGGGGGGGGCAGCTGGTGGGTTTGTGGTACCGTGGCCATTGCCTGGGGCCAGACCATGGGGACTGGGGCTGTGCCAGCACCCAGCGTTTCTCTGCTGCTGCTGGAGCGTTGCAAGAGCATCCCTGGGTTGGGAGGACCCCTGGGGAATTGTGGTCAGGTGTAGAGGCCACTGAACCCCAGGGATCCAGTCTGGTGTGGATGAAGAGGGGATGCATGGATGGCGCAAGTGCTGTAAGGAAATTGGGGCAGTGACCTGTGGGTGTTGGAGCAGGGAGGTGGGGGCACAAGACAATGGGGTGGTGATGCCCTGCCCGACGGCAGGAGAAAACATGCTATGGGAGAGCTGAACCTTTGGGAAGTGGTTCCACAAAGGTTAAGGCAAGAAGGGAACTGCTGCACCCCATGGAGAAGTGTTTCTGGGAGCAGTGCCCACGGAGGATGGTGTTAATTTGGGGAGCCTCGGGGTTGCAGCAGCCTCCCCTGGGCTGTGTCACCACCCCACTGCCTCCAGCCCTGACCCGCACAGTCTGGATGGGACAGGACGGGGTCCTCTTCTCAGAGCATCCCTGTTTCCATCGCCGGAGGTTCTCTGCAGCTGGAGGCTCGGAGTGGAGCAGCCAAACCTCACTGTCCCCCCACCACAGAGTCGTGGGAATCACAGGCAGGAATTGGCCCGTGGTCCCACAGGGATCACAGACGGAGTCTCCTCCTGCCTGGCCAGAGTACGTGGAAGCTGCATTTGTGTGTTACAGCACTGTGAAGATGCACACACCTTCATACGTGTAATGTATAGAAATGATTTATTGTGTCTTGCCCTTTATCTCTATGGGATTCAGGTTTTAGGGAGCGTGTGCATCTTTTTGTGCCGTCACTAAACCGAGCCCTCCTGGATTTACATGTGCTACATGTGCAGCTCCCCAGCAAAGCTGAGCAGAGTAGATCTAATCCACCCGGGCAGCAGTGGGCATCTGATATAACACCCTGTGTTAAGTGGTTGGTTCTGGAGCACATGGCATCGTGCGGAGGTGTACGGGAAATAAGCAGAGAGCTGAGCGTGCCAGAGCAGTGGGCTGCTGGACGGGGCAGCGCTGGGGCGGAAGGAGGTAAAAATCAAGTGTTGGTCTCATGAATGGTCTTTAGTGTTTTCTGTAGTGTCCTTGACATGAGAAGCACTCTTGAACTGCACTGATGATATAAAGTTGGTGCTTAGGAGGATCGGAATATTAGGAAGAATTTGAAGGGTGGGAAAACTAGAAATAAGATAAAACAGTAAGCAAGCTGTATGTAAAAGATAACAACAAAAATTTTGACTATGAGTTCCTAGTTGCCTTATCTGTTAGAAACAATAGAGGGAAATGTTTGGGAATATTAATCAGAAGATGACAGCCAGTATCTGTTATGACATGAAGGCAAAAGCTACTGTAGTTGTACAAAATCCTGTAAGACCTTATATAAAATACTATGTACTGTTCACCATTACAGAGGCTCAGAAAAAGATGAACAGAAGCTAGAGCAGAGGAGGGCTGCTGGTAGGGCTAGGAGACATGGGGGCGACCATCCTGGGACCAGGCCTCCTTGGGCCCTGGGTCCTGTCCCCAGTGACAGCGGGTGCAGGGACAAGTCACAAAATAGAGCCAATGCCCAGGGGTGACTCCCATGACATACTTGCCTGGAGCTGGTGAGGAGCAGTCAGCGGGCTCCCCAGCACAAAGCCTGCCTGTGGATTATCCTTTTCATTAACCAGCGGTGGATTGTCCTCCATGAATTTGTCTAATCCCTTTTTGAAGCCGTCCCTGCTGTTGGCATTCATCGTGTCCTGCGGCACCGTCCCTCCGCTGAGAGAAATGGCTTCTTGTCTGAAACTCCATGTCCCTGCCACAAGGTTAATGAATGCAAAGGCACTGGAAAATGGGCTTGTCTATCCTACAGAATTGGAGACGGAGATGGGATTAAGCACCAGGAAAGGGCAAAATTAACAGAAATGAGAGACAATATTGGCACAGGTACAAGTTGGTATAGTTTTTCCACACATCAATATGGAACTGGAAAGTAAAAAGTGACCATCAGAGCTGCAAGGGGAGTTCTTCCAGTAGGAGCATGTTGAGTCAGGTGTTACCTTTTGAGTCCTCCTTGGGTCAGACTTGCTTTCTTTTGGACCTGATGGCTCTCGGTGGAGATGTTTCTGCCTTGAGTTTGCTCTGTGGCTTTTTAAGCCCATGTAATCTTTCCACAACATCAGGCAGGGGGAAAATTTCGCAGCTTCTTTACCCTTATGTGAGTAAGTGCCTTCTTCTCTCTAGCATGGACTGACCCTCTCCCCACTTCGCTTCACACCATCCAGTTCCCGCCTGTGAACAGCAGATCCCTATTGACCTGCTCAGTCCCACCCCTGGTTTCATAGATCTCTGCCATGACCCCCCAGGTTTTCTCCTCCCAGGCTGGGGATGCTTTGGTTGTGAGTCATAGAATCACAGGAGGGTTTGGGCTGGAACGGACCTTTAAAGGCCATCTAGTCCAACCCCCTGCCATGAGCGGGGACATCTTCAACTACAGGAGGTCGCTCCTTGTGCAGAAGCCATCGTAGACCTTTGCTCATCCTGGTCACAGTTCCTTGGCCTCTTCCAGATCTGCAACAGCCTTTTGGAGGCAAGAGACCAGAACTGTACAGAGATTCACAACAAGGGATTGCCCATCCGCACAGTAGCCTTCATCTTTACATAGCCTCTTGTGGCAGGTTTAATGGTGTGCCATTTCTCCCACAGATACGTTTTAAGAAGTTGCTGGCCCATTTGCCACGTTCTGGCACCGAAAGCAGATTTGAGGAGCAGGTGATGCACCACCGTTTGTGGTTGAGCCCTTTCAGACCTGAGCTCCTGGTGGTTTCTCACTGTTCTCGCTTTGCTGATGGTGATTCTCTTGGCTCCTGTCAGGGCTGAGGCAGTCTCCGATAACGCCATCAGCCAGTAGGAGACACAGTGTGGGGTCGTTGCCAATCTCTGGCCAATCTCCTGAAAACATAGATGGCAATTTTCATTTTGTTTTTCTACCATGGCTTTATTCTCTTTGAACACTTCTTTTATACCTGGCTTATCTATTGGTCTTTTAAGTCCCAGACAGGTTTTCTGTTCTTTATGTTTCTGAAAAATGACTTACTAGTTTTTAGGCTTTCTACATGTTATTCTTAATATTTTCTTCTTTTTTTATTGTTTTTTTTTTTCCATTTTCCCCCATTTAACAAAATAATGTGTGATCTGTTCTGTTTTTTCTCATTTGAATACAACTTTGTCTTTTTGACTGTCGTTCCTTACTCCTTACAGCCTGACTTACTCAGCTGTTCGTCAGTCTTGCTGGCTTCATTTAGGTCTTTCCGAAGTCCTTCTTGACAGGCGGTATGTGTCTGAGCATCCAAAAAGGTGTCTTGAAGTAGTCTCCAGGACACCAGCAGAGGCTTTGCTTTTAATGGTCCCTTTGAGTTTCTTATTACCAGAATTAATTTTTATGAATTTTCAAGTCCCTGTGTTTTAAACTGAGCACAAAGGCAGTTGATTTATGGGCTTCCATTGCCTCAGCAAGATTACAAACCTAGCTGTACTGGGGTCACTGTTAAATAATGACTCTTAATTAATAAGATTATGCGCTACAGCACGCTTGCTGGTCAGTGCGAGGTCAGGAATGCATTTTCCTGCGGTTCGTTCCCCGCCTGGCTGCTCCGCTGGCCATGCCTACAGATGGAACCTTGTCGTCGTGTCCCGACACGGTGTTTGCTCGGTCTGTGCAGAACTAACAGGCGAATTGGGTTCCCTGCCGTTCCCTGACCCCTCTGGTGTCGGGCAGGTTGTCCTCAACATCGCCGTGCTGCCCAGGTGGCCGGGTGTCGTCCCGACCGCGGGCGTCTCCTGCTGGAGCATCGACCCATGGCAAGTCCATGGTCCTTGCTGGCACAATTAACTCGTTAAGCTGATTTAGCCTAATCCATCTTTGCAGCGCTCACCTCCTCCCTGCCAGAGCCCGCTCTGCCGTCCCCAGCACTTTGTGTGACGCTTCCCTGTGTCCGTCTTCCTCTGCGCTTCCAGTGCATCCTGTGTCCGTGTTTTTATTGAAGGCATTCTGCAGCTCCTGCCTGGGTTCTAGGGCCGCCAGCTCCTGTGCAGAGGAGCACACGCATTAGTTTGGGGGTTCTGCTTTCTCATTCTCTTTGTGCAGCTGCTCCTCACGGTTTTGTATCTGACTTTGCCAGCTTCTGTCCTGTCTCTCTATGGCTTCACCCCACAGCCCCTGCGGCACAGCTATTGTATTTTCAGAGTTCTCCTCAGTTTCTAATCAGAACACATCCTTCTTTTTCACACCATTTTCTCAGTCATGTGGTGGGATTTTACCTCCCTGCTCCTCTATCTGCCTTCTGCATGGTGCCCAGGGTACTTCAGAAAGCATTAACATGCAGGTCTTGACCTTCAGCTCCCTCGAAGTTGCCTCCAGCCGCTCTCTCCCGCCCTCCTCGTTTCACAGACCTCAAACCCGGGATCCTCCCCAGCGTGCCCAGACATCCCATGGGGTCTGTGATGGTAACAGGAGGGACATTAGTCTACATGAAGTTTACTGGTGTGTCACAAGCCTGGTCACCTCTGTGCTGGATAACCAGATCGGCTGCTCTGGAACTGGCCTTGTCTGGTGGCATTTCCCCCTTCTCAGACTTTATTCTTTCCGACCATGAGACTTGCCCGCCTCTTCAGCGGCACCGAGACTGAAGCCAGAGGGGGGATGGCTCCATGCAGTGGGACTTCAGCTCTTCTCTCCCGACGCTGCAGTTGGGCCTCCACCTTCGCCAGATCTGCTCTCTGGTTCAGGAGTAACTGCTGACTCAGCATCCTAGACTCCTGCAGGGGTTCGCTTTCTTCAGCTGTCATGTTGTCTTTGCTTCTGCAAACTTGCGTGCTCGTATCCTGTGCCTTTCACACCTCTGTGCAAAGCTACAAACCGCTTGCACAGCTTGTCCTCAGTCGCCCTTATGGCACACATTTTAGGGTTAGACTTCCCAGACTCGGAGACATTAAGAGCAGTCACACAGCGCTCCAGAACGAAGTCACCCTGTGTGACTTCAGCGGCTCTAATCAAGCGGCTCGTCTACAAGACGAAGCTGGTGCTAAACGAGCTGAGGAGTGACTCTGCAGCGCAGGAGCCGGTTTGCCCCCGGCGCAGATGCTCTTCCTCAGGAGTGGCACGGGGCTCCGGACCCCCGGCTGCGTGTGGAGCGAGCACTCCCGGCCTGGGGCACCGCCGGTCGCCTTCACAGCCGCTGGAGTTCTGCACAGACAAAACCCCTCGCCTGCTCTTTGGCCGCTGGCGAGTTGGAAACGGCTACGGCTATTTCAGCGAGGGAAGCGGGGTCGGAGCCCAGCCTGAGCGGCACTGCCCAACTGGAGCTGCAGGCATGGCCCCGCTCCTCTCCGGCTGCCTTCATCCCGTGGGCACCAGCTCAGCCTCTGGCACGTCTCCGAGGGAAGACGGAGTGTTCAGTCCCGTGTTTGCTGAGCTGAGTAAGAAATAGGCCTCACCACCCCGTGTCCTGCAGGGGACCTGTTCACGGTCATCCCTCTCAGATGCTTCTTTCAGTGCCTTTGGTAGGTCTCAGCTGGTCAGGGCCAGTGGTGGAAACCTTGGTGTTGTCTTCTGCACAGCCGCTGCCGCTCTGAGCACTGGGAGACGAGGGACAGCCCAGTGGGTCCATTTCCAGAGCCTTTGGGTCCCATTTTCACCTGCTGTGGCCGGCTCTGTCTGCAGCCTTGTCTTTGGGTCACCTTGCCAGAAGCTGGGACATGTCTCCTGATCCTGAGGACATTTGGAGTGCTGGGTGACCGTGGTGGCCGGGGCTGGGGCCAGGTCCTGTGTGAAGGTGGCCCCACTGCTGTGGTGAGCTCTGGATGCCTGAATCAGACTTTGTGGTGGCAAAACATCTCTGGTGGCAGCGGCGGGGACAATAGTCCCCTCCCCAGGTGCCTGTCTGCTGGTGGCGGCACAACACGCCGCTCTGCCCAGGCGCGTGACTCACCACCCTCCCTTTTTGAGAGATACAGATGCGGAGTAAATGGGAATCAATTACGCTTCCTACACAAAGAATCCCCTTGATTTGGCATCTGACACAGACACATCCTTCCTTCCCAGGGAACGAAATTGAAAATTAATTTGCGTTCCAGGGAAATTTCAGTTATGAACGCTCTTCCTCAGCGGTGACTCTCCTCAGCTGTGTCACACATGTGAGAGACCCCGCAGCACCGGCACCGAGCGTCTGCACTGCCAGAGGGTCCCTTCCCGAGCAGACCTCCGGGGCTGGGCTGTGCTCGGGGGGACGGTCCCTGCGGACGGAGCTGCTGCTGCCGCTTCCCCTCTCCACGGCGGGGACGGACCCTCTTCCCTCCTGCGGCCCCTGCGATGGAATCAGGGGCTGGGCTGAGCAGCAGCCCCAGGAGCGTGGTGTCCCCTCGCACCAGTCCCAAACGTCACGTACCACAAGGGCCTGTGTGTGCAGGTCCGGGGACGAAGGAGACGGGTGATTTAACTGCCAAGAATTGAGGGGCTGTGCCTCGAGGGGCTGGGATGGATATTCGGAGCTACCTTCACCCTGTCCCTCGGGCAGAGGCAGTGACTGGGGACCGGGAGAGGTCCACGAGTGGTCTCCAGGACATGGGTGATGGACCCGGCTCCCTGCGGTCTGGGACACGGCATTGGGCAAAATGCCTGAACTCCTGATCCGGTGGTTGAACAGCAAGCTGTGTTCATGTCCAGCATCTCCTCTACGCTCTTCCTTATTTTGCTTTATCCAAACAATAATATGGAAAATAAAACAAGGAAAAGGAAAAAAAAAATATTTCCATACATCAAGCAGGGCCATAGTTGTTTCCAGATCTCTCTCATCTTTCTGGAGATGCAAACTGGCAGATCCCAGCCACGGTCATGGTCTCGGTGGGGCTGGCGTGCTCATGGTGCCTCCTCATCACCTCTGCTGGCTTGGGCTGCGCCTCCGGCAGACCCAGCCCTCCTCGCTGGAGGGGCAGCATGTGGTGGAGAAATGTCCACAGCACCGTGAGTTCAGGTAAAAGATTCTTCAGGACTGAGTGTCTTACAATGTCATGGAAGAGAAAACATCAGTATTCCCAAAGTGCCAGTCCTTTGAGAAGAAATCTCTTCCTCTGTGCCACGCGGGTCAGCAGTTGTCTTTGATCAGTCTTGGGTGATGACAGTTTTGGTGAAAGAGCAGTTGCTGACAGGAGGCGTGGGTCTGAGTGACACACACACAACAAGGAGATGGCTGCAGCCACTCTGGATGTTCCCTGGAGGCCACGTCCCAGGCTGGAGCTGGTTTCCATGTCTCACAACCAGGACAGTTTGGCCCCAGTGTTCTTGGTGAAGTGCTTTATGTCCAAGTTTTGAAGCTGCTCTGTCCTAAGCAGAGCCGGTGTCTGAGCAGGGAGGTTGCTGTCAGGGGCTTTGACGTTTCTGGGATGCGCTTGGCTGGGCTCTGCTCGGCTTGGGACCTCTGCTGTCCTCTCTGGGGCCATAGCCGCCCTCGCTGCCCCGGGTGCTCCCTCTGGCACCTCCTGCTCTCCCGGCGCTGCAGCAAACACCGGCTCCTCTCTACCCCTACGAGGAGGGGAAAACAAGGGCTCCGGCCCCGCCATGGGACAACACGGAATTCTGTGCAAAGCTGCTGCCTTCTGTGGGTCTGAGGGGTGTCCCGTGTCCTCCCACACCAAGGGCTGCTTCTGGAGTTTGGGTCAGGCGATGGAGCAGTTGTTGCTGTGTGACCTTCCACGCTGCTTTTCGTCCCCTGGGGACCTTCTGAGCTGCGTCTTGGCAGGGTGGGATACGTTTCTGTGCAAGTCCCCGTTCTTTGGCCTTATTTTAATCCTTTAACAGTTCCAAGCAGTTCCAGTAACTTCTGGACTCAACCGTGGCTGTCTCCCAGCCACTGCTGTGGTGATGAAGGGACTACGTGGGCAGAACGAGTGAATATCATTTGGTCAAATTATTTAAATAAGAGTTGGAAAGTAACTTAGAGCTGCTGTCGCCGAGACAGAGAATGAGTGCTGGAGCCCACGGGGTGTGTGAGAGTGGGGTCCGTTAGGAAACTCTGGATCTCCAGCAGCAAGGACAAAGAGGGTAATGATCTATGGGCATTAGTCCAGGCCACCGTGGCAGATGCCTAACAGAGCTCAGAGTGACGACTGTTGTGTTTGGAATAGAAATACTGGTGTCTTTGTGCTGGCTCTTGAAACAAACCCACCAGAGTGGGATATTTAGCTTGGAAAAGGCAGTTTTGGGGTCGTCGTTGCTGGTTTCTCAGAGGTGGGGGGGGCTATGTGTCTCTGGCTGAAGGGTGTGCAAGGAGGGTGCCTTGGGTTGAAGAATCTGGTAGATGCACAAAGGAGAACCAAAAAGTGGGCCAAGAAGGGTGAGTTGGCCAAGAGGTGCCAGCATTTTCCTAAGGGGGGAAGAGCTAATGTAATTCAAGGAGTTAGCTGCAGGCTTCTGAATAATAAAATAATGAAAATGGTAATGAGTTAAGCAAATAAAGACCAATGTTTCGGACTACAGTGCCAAAGTCTCAACTCATTCTCCTCGTGGTTCTTGCTGCAGATGCCTGTACCATCTAAACGGTTCTCCCAAGGTCATTTTAGTGAGGGCAGAAGGTTTCAAGTTGTGGGTTGCGGAGTCAGAAGGTTGTGCTGGAGTCACCAGATCTACCTCAGCCTTTGTCACGGTGCTCTGTGGAGCTGCCTGGGCACCTGGGGAGGACCTTGTAGAAGAAGTCCTTCTAGACCTCTAGGTCTGCTCAGTGTCTGGCCACATACAGGGAGGCGGTGATGTGAACATTTGTTTATGAGGAATGGAATGTGTACCCCCAAACCAGTTGCACGCAGCAGATACCGAATGCCACGTGTAGGGCACTGGGTTTTGACCGAGACACACAAAAGGACTTAGCGACCAAAGTGTTAAAGGTTTTGCAGTCACAGGCTTTGCAAATGATTTCCATCTTTACCAAGTAGCTCCTGCCTTCTGCATGGCATGGGTTCCTCCACCTCTGGGAGCTGCAAAGACACAGACCTTCTGAGATTGAAAGGTTCATGGTGCCTAAAGCAGGGAGGGACTGATTAACCATCTCCTTTCACTCCTGGGTAACACTGACCACGAGATACTGCTGAAATTACTCTTC
>KZ507168.1:86909-97816 GCA_002844005.1 Limosa lapponica baueri | reverse complement strand
CGTCCAAAATGACACTTTAATGTTTGGATACAGCCTGATCATGAAAAACAGTGAAAAAAACAAGTGTTTCAGGGACTGTTTGAAAGTGGGAGAAATACAATGTGCCTATTTATGCAAGTCTTATAATTATTACAAAAAGTTAGATGGGTGCCTCACTTGTGAGGTCTGGAGCTCTTTCTGTGGAATAGACCATAACAAAATAACCCAAGTAGCACATGTTGTGGAGACCTTCCCGGAACTGTGACTAAGTCATGACAAAGATGCCTTAAAATCGGGGTCTTGATTTTCCACTGTGGTGAGCACTGGAGGCTTGTTTTCAGCTTGCTCCTTTGTTGTGCAAATAGTCCCATAACAGTAAACAGGATCTCCTGAGAGATAGGAAATCCACAGGCTTTCTAAAATTAGAGGCTTTTTTCCAGAGTGGAGTACGTGGCAGAGCTGGGATCAGTTCTCTTTGCTACCTAGTAGAGTCTTCCACGAGACAAGTGATTTAGAGGGGTCATATGGCATTTGGTAGGGGGTGTTCACAGTGAGATGTGTGTGGGGAAAGCAGGTTGAAAATGCTAATGGGGATAAAATAAATGGTTTGTTAATCTCTCCACGTTAAAGGTGATGAGTCTCTTTATGCCCATTAGTTTCTATGAGTTAAGGACTTTTCTACTCACTCCTTTTCCCAGCCTGTGGAAAAGAGGGAAAGCTTTGTATAGCTTGAGCTAAATGCTCGTACTGCAACTGGGTAGTTTAAAAAATATTTTTAAATGGTGAAAACCTCCATATGAACATCTTAAGTTGACTGTATGGTGTAGCTTGATTTTAAATCAGTTCCTTCCCTGTAACACCCTTGCTGTAAAAAGCCAGCAAATAAAAAGTCAGAAGATTACTATGTGCCAGTGTTCACCTACAGCCCATGTTAGTGGATTGAGTCTCCTGTATCCTGCATTCTGAAAATAACGAAAATCCTGAAAAAAAACTCCAGAAATAATATCTGTTTGTACAAACAGTCCTTTCAGGCCATGTTTCCTATGTCAAAGCATAAAACTCAAGTGACAGCTCCATCCATAAGGAGAGGAATTGCTGTTTGTAATATTGATGAATCTTTTCTTCAGTGATCAGTTGAAAGCAGGTGGCATGATCCAAAGCATTTAGTCAGAAATCGTACTATACTTGTTAGTGGTCACTTGGAAAAACTTAGACTGTTTTTCTAATGAACTTCACAACCTATTTTTTCTGCTGGGTAAAATAATCACTTGTTACTTGCAGCTTGCTTACATAACAAGAAAAACATTTCCAAAACAAACTCTTTCTTCTCTGAAAACATCTGATGTAATTCCCAGAAGCTGATGTACCAGGTTGGAAATCAGATCCTTAGACACCACAGATGCTCTTGGGAATGTGCTTTATTTCATAGCAGCCATTTTACTTCTTTGCATACAATAATGTCTCTGTTTGGTGGGTCCTTCTCCCTGCCTAGAGTTACTAGGTGTTGTCCACTGAGATTCCTATTACATCTCCAGAAGGATTGTTAGACAGTACAATTTCAATTTCAATATTTTTTTGTTCTACTATCATGACTGGAACATTTTTCCCTAATTTACTGTGCTAAGTTTTGAGTATGTATCTGCTTGGATCCCCCTAAACCACACATCTGGCTTTTCCTCTATCGGCCTGCTAGGCAAATATTTTAGACTTCTGTGTTTCCCTAGCCTCATGGCTGATGATCATTTAGCCTTCTTAATCTTTCCTTCCCTTGGTTTGCCACCTTAAATTATTTTACTTGGTTCTCCATATTTCTGGTACTCTTCTCTGAGATATTTTTCAGCAGTTTCCTGATTATGAAGTGCTTAGAGCTAGTGAGGAAAGCTCAATAACAAACTGTTGAGGTACCTGTGGCATTGGGCAGGACTCCTGGGAACAAGGGAGACCAACTGAGATCCAGGGTTGTGGGTGCAGGGCTCTGAGCAGAGCCTGTATGTATGTTCTTCTAGCAGGATTTGGGCCCTATGGACTATTAACAAAATGTTTTAAAACTTCATAAGGTACACTATCATAAAAAGATTTTTTTAATAGAAAAAAATAATATCTCTTTATATCCAGTAGGTCTGAAACCCGAGTGGTGAAATTTCCTGTGAAAATGTTTAGATATCATCCAGAAATAAAACTCTAGCATAATGAATTTCATATCTGTATTTAAAAAAAAAAAAAGAAAAGAAAAGAAAAGAAAAAAGGAATAAGACACAGAAGAGCTTGCAGTCTGTTTTTAATGTTTCCTTTTTAGTTCTTTTGCAACATTGTTTCCTGTCTTTTCTAAGAGATGCAAATTTCTTCTCTGAACATTCATAGTTTGGTGCAGAACAACTGCTCCTTAGGAAACTTATTTTCAGTGACTGAGGTTTCTTTTTTCCCGAAGTTCAGCTTGTTGAACTCTGCTTTTATTTCCATGATTGACTTTCCCTTGGTCTCGGGGAGATACAGGTAGATGAAAATTGCTGATAAAGCAAGGATTGCCAAAAAGATGAGGAAGCAGAAGGGCCCAAGGTTATCCTGCAAGCAGAAATGGGAGACACTGTAAGGAAAATAAGGATCTCATTTCCTTGCCCTTGGGTACAAGTCTGTGTCTTAGTAATCAAAATCCAAAGGTGTGCTCAATACACAAACCAGGACGGGTATCAAACCAAGGAGTTTCCACCAGCCAAGTTTGACCTGAGTCTGTCTGTTTCTGACAGGCCTGGGGGATTCCTGAGCAGGTTTGATATTTAGACAGAGCTCTCAGCTTTGCATGTCGTTGCAATTTATTACTACTATTTTGCTCCCTGTGAGCATTCAGAAGTGGTTTAGCCTGGAGGGAGGGATCCAGTTAGAATCACTTACAACAATCAACGGAAAAATCATCCCAAGTACAAACAGTCCCATCCAGTTGATGCAGCCAACAATCAGAAAGGCTGATGGTCTGAATGACTGACTGAAGATTTCAACCATGATAGATATAGTGGCTCCAGCTGAAAAAGAAAAGCAGAACACAAACCAAGTATACTCATTTCCTTGCTCCTGCCAAAGATCCTCACAATTGCAGTGGTAGAAAATGGCCTACAGGCAGAATAGGCGGCCTGCTGGTAGGTGGTCTCTGCTATGAAGGTGAAAGACTTTGACTCCAGAAAGGGACTACAACTGTTAATTTCTGGTTTCAGCTGTTAATTTAGGTTTCTCTTGTACATACTGGAATCCTTTTTCTGGTGCCAGTGGGTCTGTGTAGTTCCTTATCGCACTGGTAGTCATTATTATCACAGTAATTTATAAATCCAGCTCCCCTTTTGGCTCCCGAGGTCAGTTCCACCTGAAGCATGTTGGTAGGCATAAAACTTAACTTGCTAAGTTAATGAAGATGATTAATATACCTGGCAATGCCTAGAATCCTTTTTTTAGCTGAGTATTTTAAAAATTGTTCTGAAAATTGTCTCAAACCCTCTGGAGAAGATGATACTGTATTTTAAATTATTTAGATCCTGTGATCAGCAATAAAATTTGTGGTAACTGTATTCTTTTTCTGTCTCCCACTTGTACATATCTACCCTTCCCAGATTTTTCCAGAACTTTTTACCATGGGACTAGTCTGTTCTTCCTCTGCTAGTTGTGTCACCAACCAATATGATACAAAATTTCCTCCCAAAGTTGCCACTGATGTACTCACATGGTCCAATTCCATAGAAGATAACGAATAGGAAGATCAAGATAACACTGAAGTAATGCATCCAGAAAAACTGATGCTAAAAGTGAGAAACCAGTGATATCAAACCGTTAGATACATGACAAAATAGCAGAGCTCTGTATTTTCTGCCACTGATTCAAGTTCTTGTACATATCCTGTGAGGCAAGATGAGAAAGGTGGGCTGATGCTGAGTAAGTAGCCAGAAGGCTGCTGCCTCTTTACCTGCAGTGACAGGCTCATGGTAAGGAGCGCTAGCACAGAACACATCAGTGTGTATCCTCCCCAGAGCAGCACCTTCCTCCCAAATCGGTCTATAAGGGTGCTCTGAAATGAAGAAAGCATGGGTCATAAATCCCAGTTCTCAAATGAAATAATTTCTCCCTTCTCCATGTGTTCTTTGCAGAAGACTTATCTGAATAATAGCCAGAAATCTATGTAATTTGAGAATCTCTTAATTCCTAATGAATTTGATTAGCTTCTTTAAAGCAAATGCATTATTAATTAGGCTGTGTTTATTAGACAGCCCTATGCTGTTGTTAGACAGTTCCCTTTCTTGCATGCTGCTATATATCAAATTGTGCACACATGCATATACACATCTAATCCAGAACATCAGAAAATTATTTTACAGGGTAAGATAAAAATGAGTCTAAAGACATACAGTCGTGCAAATAATTTGGGAAAAGAGTTGCTTTTTATCCTGCATGTGGTTTTGCAGAAGCGGGAAGATGTGTCTTAGGTTATGTAAATCTTCCCCAAGCCCAGTTACAAGCAGGGAAAAGTACAGTTGTTGACCATATTAAATTTTTCCTTCAAACTCAAGTCTGAAAAAACTTACACACAGTATAGAGGATAAGCATTCACACAACCCAACTCCCAGGGACACGTATGGAATAAGATATTCTTCAAACTTGGCTGTGTGGAATACTTCAAAAGAATAGAAGTATATCTGAAAAATGCAGAAAGGAAATGCACCTGTGAAAAAACTGTTGCAATTGTGATGCAGTTCTAAGCTGGTGTAATAACATTGACTTAGAGGGGTTGGTAATGCTCCCTAGAGTTGCCTCTTGTTCTGGGGCTAAAGAGAGCACTCAACTGCATTGATTCCACAGAGCTGCAAGGTGGTCATGACAGTCATCAAGATGTAAAGTTGCCAGCGCAAAGATCGCTCTTTTATTACTTCAAGGACACGCAAAGTTTTTGTGCTCGTCATTGCAGCCTTCTCTTTCATAATGTCATCAATTTCTGCTTGATGGTCTCCTTCCCCCCAGAGCTTCCTGATGGCTGTTGGGGAGAAAAAAGGAAGTGGATTATTCTGCCAGTATAGCTTCATAGAGAGTGGTTATCTTAAACCCTTTAGACTGCCTGTCTGTTGGTATAGGTGGTGGTGTTGGTTCTGTTTGCCTCTGCCATCTGGTTGGGTCTGGGGCAGTAGGCAGGTGGAAAAGTTTTGTCTCACTGATTGTCAGTATAGCATAACTTTCTAATGTTGAGTTGACTTAATTGTAAACACAATGAACTGTCTAAACTGTTTCCTTTAAAGAAATAAAGTAGCTCCCACTAAAGTGGGAAATGTTAGACATGCTAGTATATACCTATCTTTCTTGTCTTAACTGATTATTAGAGGGAGGCCCCAAGTTAATACAGCAGTATTGCCATAGGTATCTCAACTGTTGAATTTAAACCTGCCTCTGCCATCACTCAGTGGCACTGCACTGTGCTGTACAGCTCTGCCCTGCTTTCTTGTCTTCTATAGAGGCTGTCACTCGAACATATCAAATGAAGTGAAATAACTGAGGAAAGTAGACACTCTACCTTTCCTGCAGGCTTCCTCATTACCCTTCTGTATCAGGAGGTAGGATGGTGAATCAGGGAAAAATGGGAGAGTAACCAGTTGAACCAGTGCTGAAAGTCCACTAGACGCTAACAACCATGGCCACAAAGCTTCGCTTCCTAAAATCTCCCTGGAAAGTATATGTGAAACAAAATTATGCTGAAATAATAGAATGAATGTTCAGGAAGTTTTTCTGAGTGATGAAGATTGCTTAAATTCCATTCAAGGGTGCAGTGGAGAAAAAACCTGAATTGACAATCTGGCAAATTTCACAAATTTGGCTGTTTTTATATTGGGCAATTTTAAAGGAATTATTTGGCATTTTGAAAAACTTTCTAAATATCATTAGGATCCGATATAATGCCTAGAGAGCTGGCATTGACTCATTTGACCACTGTTTGACCATAGGACCAAAACATCTTGCTAAGACTTTTCATGTACATGCAGTAAATTTTGAAGGGGAAATCCCCTAGTAGAAAGGGTGTGGAAATAAGAAAAAATCAGGTTATGAGTAATTAATTTTCTGTTTCCTATATCTGAAACTATGTATTTGCCTCAAATATGATCGAAACTTTTCTTCTGACAAAAGCAAAGGCCTGTTTTGGGGAAGATGAGAGGATTTCTCAGTCACAGACTAGGTGAGAGGATAAAGTTATACTAAGATTTCTACTACTTTTAGTGCAACCTGATAGAAAGATTGGAGAATTTACCGTAGTCCAACAACCTGTCCTGTGAGTTTTCCCAGTGTCAGAAAAACAGCAACCGTGGAGTTGGCAAATCCACGCAGCTTCTTAGGTGAAATCTCTCCTACATACTGAGGGTGTATATTGAGAGAGAAACCTTTAACAAAGAAGAGGATAAATTTCGGTTAAAATATTTAGAAAAGCTTAGCTTTCTGACTCCATCCCCTTTTACATTGTTTCCATTCACTCTAGTATTTGGATTAAAATTTCTTGCAAACGGATGATGTCTTTCACTTTGATGAAGTGCCTAGTATATTTGTTTTAAAAATCATTCTCCAAGAATGGCGATACCTGTAGAGACAATCCTGGGACAGCAAGGATGCTTGCACTCCATAGTGGCATGAGCACATACATACCTGTACCAATGCCATAGAGAAAGCGTCCGACCAGAATCATCTCGAAAGATCTGGCTGTTTTACTGAAGGCCATGAAAAGTGCAGCTACCAGCATGATCAGGTTTGTAAGCATTTGGCACTTTTTTCTGAAAGAAAAAAAAAAAAAGCCCATGAGAATTTAGTGTGAAATGAGAATCTCCTGTACTCTTTTGACTAATCTTGCTGTGATGGAAGGTGTGGAACAGCCATTCCCGCTGTTTTGAGGAATGGCTGAAATAATTTTGACTTTGGATAGTCAAAGTCATTCTTTAAAATTTCAGGATCCTTTGGATTTGAATTCATTAATATTTCTTAGCTTAGATTTTAAACAATTGGAACGCTTCATGAGCATTTGCACAGTACAAGTGGGGAAAGAGATCAAAGAACTGGCCCAGCTTGTCACGAAGATTTTTAAATTGCTAGAGTTCCTCATAAAATGTCAGCGTGTTCCCCAGAAATAATCTGAGTCCATGGCTCCTACTCTAGAATGGCTCAAATTAAAGACACTTTTGGCTAAATGGATGTGATCTGAGATGGCAGAAAGGGTTTTTAGAAGCATATTTCAAAAGACACTGTGTGAATCGTGAGCTGGTATGTTCACAACCCTGATGTCTCAGGTTCAAATCAAAGACTTTTGTACTCAGTTGTTTTGCCATGACACTTGCTAGACAAGAGTCCTCTTGCACACGTTAAGGATTCACAGAGATCCTGTGTTTAGAAGACTGTGATTCAGCAGTTAGTTTATCATGTGTTAAACAAGCCATGGGAGAAGTCCATGATCTTGTTTTCAGTCTTGGGAGACCCTCTGCATGTGGGATGAGGTAGTGTCCCACAAGAAATTTCTTGGGGGCACTTACCTGATAGGAAAGAACACAATTGCAGGCAGGCTAAGATGGTTTGTTGAGACCCATATGAGGGGCCTCTGGATCAGTGGGTTGTGGAGCAGATCTTTAAGTGGGTCACACCAAGTAGATATGTTTGCCAATTTCTCTGCAAATGAAATTAGTGGTGTTACACAAGGCACTGAGAACAGACCAGACTGGTGAGGAATCTTTTCTCCATCCAGTGGGAAGGGTAGTTTGGAACTGACTTTCAGTGAAATGAATTGCCAAGAACAGAGATGTTTCTTGGATAATTTGTTTGATGCTGATTTTATCTTTAGAGCATAGTTACAGGCAATTTTTTTTTCTATTCTGTCCACATTTTCAATAGAGTAGACAGGAATATTTAATATAATATCATCACCCCAGTATGAGTGTATTTTAGTGGAAACCTGGCTCTTCTTTGAGACTTAATTGTATCTTCCACACAGTGGTTTCCAGGTAGTTAGAGTAACTGCTTATACCATGTTACAAACACGATACACACAGCTCCATTTTGGGGGGGTTTAGAGATTGGGAGGTCTTTATGAGAGTCATAAGGGATCTTGATGAGAACACGAGGCAGTTACACTATCCTGCTACTCCCAGAGGCACTGATCCAGTGACGTGTTGGTGAATGCATCCTTTACAGAAATACAGTTCCCTGGGGAGGGCAGATAAACAAGATAAAAGACTGGTTGCTACTTGGAAGAAGTGGATGTACTAGCAAACCAAATCAGTTTAGTCTTCAGTCAGACTGCTTCAACCAAGGAGAGATTTATTCATTCGCCTTGGCATTTTCCTGTACTTCCTGACTATTAAGCTGTTACAAGAAACACTTACTTTCTGTATTTTGTAGTCAAGTAGCCACAGCAGAGGCTCCCCAGGAATCCTCCTATCCCATAAACAGACACAATGAAGGACCACAACAGCATGGTTGTCTCAGGATGGAGGGGAGAGCCATGTCGCTCTATCCAGGTTTCATTAATAAACTTTCTGATGTGCTGAAAAATACAATGAGATTTGACTGGACAATGGGTATAAGATCCCTTCATAATATTTGTGTGTTGTACTTTATATTGTGGTTTAACCTCCACCATGCAGCTGCTTGCTTACCCCACAAGGGAGAAGAGGGAGAAAAGGAGGGAAAAGGAAAAAAAAATTGCTGGTTGAGATAAAGACAGTCTAATAGAACAATATCAGAAAAGGAAAAAATAACACTAATAATACCAATAATAATGATAATAATAATAACACCAGACACTATCAACACCTAGTGAATTGCCACTGTCCCAAGCAGCGATCATGGATTTCCACCCCCTGGCTAGCCCCCTTTTATATACTGAGCATGACGTCTATGGTATGGAATATTTAATTAGCCATTCCATCATTCCATCTATTCTCTTTTGTGAAGCTGAAAGAAAGTCCTCTGATAATGTAAACATCACTTACCAACAACTAAAACCAATAGGTATTCCTTCATTCCTTTCAGTTTCCCAGCTGAAACCAGGACACAGATCTAGCCTGGAGTTCTAATATTAGACTTCTTTTGAGACTAACTTTCTTAGTAAAACAAATTAGCTGAGATCACATTGCCAAATCTCCAAGTTTGTGTCAGTCAGTAAGCTTCTTGATGAAGGATGCTAAAAGCACATTTTCTGCCGTCCTTTGGAAGCTTTTATACTATGTGGCAATGACTTATTTAAAACAGGAAGTGCCATTCTGTTCTTTAAAGGAGAAAAAGTTCTCTACGCATTTGATGTTGCTGTTAGCCAAAGAAAAGGCATAAATGTTATCAGATGAATGCTCAGTAAATTTGAGATTTGTGGGAGAATGGAGAGGTCAGGCTCTCTATTTTCTGTTTTCAACCTGAGAGAGATGGCTACTTACCACAGAAGGATAGTTGATGACAGAAATGTGAAATCCATATGGGAAACTACCACCAATTCCCAGCACTAAGATCATCTGATATAATCCCCGGAATTTAACCTGCAAAGCAAGAATAAAATGCTCCGTCAGCTTCTCAATAGTCTAGATTTGTGCAGGGCCAGAGTCTTTGTAGCCACACTTGCCCTTCCCCTCTGGAAATCTGCACTGTCTGCTTCAAATCCTCTTGGATTTAAACATTTTTCCAAAATCCCTCTAAATTACTACCAAAGCACAAACAGCCAGAGTGCCATAGCAAGACTAAGTACTAGTATAAGAGTGATAATCCACCACTTTGCTTGCAAGGAGAAATAGTTTTAAAAGATGTTGCTGACAGTACAGCTTTCCCTGTGTGCCTGCGGTATCTGACAGGTTGGCAGTCCTGGATGTGGGGAAGAGGGAATCAGTTTCCTTGTCTGCAATCTGCAGTAACCTACGTACGTCAAACCATAATGTTATGCCACAAAAGTACAGCATTAAAAATCAACATTTTATTGTACTCTCTGCTTTCATTTTTGACTGTGTCATATCTTTAAGCATAATAAAGAAAAGATCCTTTTAACATTCAACTTTTTCAAAAAGGCTATAATTTAGAATAGCCTCTATAGTTGCATTAAAACAAAAATCTTCCTTACTGACTTGGTATTTAATTTCTCCTTTCTCAATATTTTATTTTTTCTACTTATTTAACCATGAAAGTAGGTGCTTGTATCTTGAAGAGCTTGGCATCTTCCAGGCTAGGGAAATACCGTCCGGCTAAAATTTCCTTGGTCAAGGATTAGGGATTGAGATATGCTGGCTGCTTTGATGAATGAAACAATTTTAACTGTAAATAAGAAAAAAACATAACATATAACTGCTTAGACCTTTTTGAGGTATGTGATACCTCTGGTTATCTGTCGTGTTTCCAAATGCCTGCAAGGCCAGATGGAGTTATCCTCAAACTGTACCTAGCAGACCAAACCTAGAACAATTGTAATTTTAGCCCCATCAGGATCTGTGCAGCGTCCTTTGGGGTTTAACTGCCTCTCCCTTTTTATTCAGCACATCACATACCGGGACAGTAACATCATCTCTGTACAGAGGACACTGTGCTCTGTGTTCTTTTCATGTTAGATACGAATTTCATGAGCTCACAGCTTTCTGGGGATCAGTGCTTGGATGAAGAGAAGTTGGTAGAAAATGCAACCAGCCAGAAACAAAGTAATGCAAGTGTGACTAATGCCAGACTGGCAGATACTTAGAAGAATGCTCCTTTTCATGGTTCGTAGGATGGTCTTTCAAGAGTTTGTTACTTAGCTAGTCCACAGCTGGATTTCCCAAGTTCTCACATGACAAGAACCAATGGACGAGAAGACTTTAAATTTCCTTCAAAATCCTGTCTCAAATTCAATGGCTTTGCTAATTGGCAAAAGCATTAAAACAAATTAAGAACTCACCTTGTCACTCTTCCTTTTTTTTTTTTTT
>KZ507168.1:63256-85596 GCA_002844005.1 Limosa lapponica baueri | reverse complement strand
CATTTCCATTAGTCAGTATATTTATTTCTGTGTCTGTGAGATCATTGTTCTGCAGTCCTCATTATGAAGTTGACTTTGTTGGTGATGTTTGCTGAAAGCTGTTGTCAGAGCTTATGTTCCTTTGACGGAACATAGACTGTTCCTTTGATGCTAAGAGTTAATTTCCTCTTCTGTAAAGTCATACAAAGTTGAAACAACATAATGAGCATGTGACAAAGGAAAGAAATGCCATGTTAGCTGCTAGTATCTGCCTTGCTTAGATGATATTGGGAGAAGACACAAGCGGGCAATAATAGGTAGCTACCAGCGTGGGGCATACCTTCTCAGATGCAGCCTGTTGCACGTTTTCTTATGTTCTACTTCATCCACCTCTACTTAGTATTCTTTATATATATTGTAACTTTTACTCTTTGCTCTTGTACTTTAATTTTGGATTCCTACTGTTGGTAGGTTAAAAGTTTTCCTCCTGAAATGCCCTTAATGCATAATGTCTTTTGCATTTACGTTGCTTAGTTTCTGTACTGCTTCTGTGCTCTTATTACTTAGTGTGCTGAAGCCCCCTTTATTAGATGTGCATTTTCATAATTAGTGCTAACAACAGATATCTTTTACTTATAATTGTGATCAGTACAGTAAATCTTCCAACATCAGGCCTTTTAGTCATTTTTCTTGCAATTTTACAGTCATGTGTGACACACAGATGCAAAGCTGTGCAAAACCTTCCTAAATACAGGCCAACTAGATCAGATTTTTTGTGTGTGTCTGGCTGACAGCAGTTGATTGATCCAGTTTGTAAGTGTTTACATCTGCCTCAATTAGAGTCAGTATTTGAGACGTATTTTACCTATCAGCTGGTGTCTTTGGAAGAAAATGTATGTGTAGTACTCCTGAAATTTCTGAATGACTGTCCTCTTTGTCTCTGTCACCTCCCATGTGTATTTGAACCATACCTTTTTGCTGTTTCCTCCCTTGACCAGTTACCAGAATACAGCTCTTGCTCCACTGAGCACAGGCGAAGATTGACCTGTGGTCCAAATAGCTGTTCCGCTTCGTTGTCACATTAATGTTCCATAGGGCATCCACTCGCTTCCTGGTGAGGGTCTTATGGGGAAGGCTTTCCTAATAACATCTAATGAATAACTGAGATCAGAGAAGTGGCTCACTAGTGAGTCACTCCAGCAATGCTACATGATGCCACTCTGCTTACGTTTCTAAAGACTTCAGGTATTGTTGTAACAGAATGAAAGGTGTTTTCAGAATGACTGGTTAGGAAAAGAGAATTCTGTTTTGCAAAAAGTTGAGATTTCCTCTCTATATTGGTAGTTGTCTCCAAACAACTGTTAGTTTTTAATCAGGTATATGTATATGGAACACTACAAAATTATTGAACTTTTCTGACTTTAAGGACAATTCATGTTTTGTAGATTATCTTTTAGTGAAAAGTCTTAAGTGCCCTTCAATACTAAAGAGAGGAATAATGAAAAACCCAAATCAAGGAAGGGTACGCACACCAATAACTTTTTTTCTTGTCATCTGTCCCTAAGGGAGATCCTGATGTTGGGAAAGAAACATTTGTGGAGGCCAGAAATTTTATTACAAGGCAATCTGCCATCTTTATTATGTTTAACATTTCCAATTAAAAATAAGCAGCAGTTAAGATGAACAATTTAATTCATATTTTTAATAAACTTGTTTAAGTTGAAGTAAATATGCCAGTCAAAGCAATATCAGAGAGAAAACCACTTATTTTACTGTGCAATCTAGAGTCTGGATTTTAATTTGTATTGTGGGCTCCACTGTGAGCCTTAGCTTTGTTCCTGTTCTTCCTAATAGTATTGCTTTGCTACTAGGACTGTGTGAGCCTCTCGTTAATAAAGGGAAATGTGCAGAATATTAGATACCTTCTAGAGAAAAGTCCATAAGCTTGCATATTTCAAAAAAAGTTTCTGGTGCAATTAATGCCTGTGGTACTTTACAAGTAGATCAGGCTATCCTTTAAGGCTCACAAACTCGTTTTACCTTTAACAATGTATGGCAGGAAGAAGAATTAGGAACTCGATATCAGATTGCCTTGAAGATCATTCACAGTTTGAAAGCCTGCAGTATGTGAACTCAAGCACAGATGTTGATTATAGATCAGTGTAGAAAATTATATTGCATCCATTCCTACAAGAGAGATCATTGGCTATGGTATAGCACACTAAATCTGGGACGTTAGAAAACTTGCATATGATACATTTTAACACATTCTCTCTCTTTGTTTCCTTATCTTTATGCACATGACATGCTTGTAAAAATTGGCAGAACTCCTATGAGAGACTGTAAGTTAAACCATAAATTGTTGTTGGAAATGCTTAGATGAAAGCCTTAGAAGTTCCTTATGTTAGAACTACACTTCCCACTTTTACTGTAAATCGTACCTAGCTGTATGAGTCTGACAAAGTATTCAAGGCATAAAATATTTACAGTCATTTCTACAGCTGTCAATCAGTATCTACACTTGCAGTGAATAATAACTGAAGAGTCTGTACTGATTGCACATCCCTGAAATCTGAGTATATGTGATCACTTTTCAGTCATGATAAAGAAACACACCCCAGGCAGGAGCCCTGCATGTATCCAAGAGCCGAGGACATGACTGAGCTTTTGCTGACAGTCTGCTATACATACAGTAGGGTACTGTACAGATGTCTTTAAGAGAAACTGTGAAGCAACAGCTGTTCTGTTACAGCCAGGAGTTCCAGTCTGGAGCAGTTCTTCTGGGGTAAATTTGGTCCAGGTAGCTGCAAGTCACACACAGGCAAGTAGCAGCTAAATTGCTATGGGATTCACAGTCTATGAGACATCTGTGGGAACTCTGATCCTGGAAATGGAGCTACAGATTCAAGATGATGGTGGTGATGGGCAAGATAGCACAGAGCATCCAAAGAGACTCTAGGTGCTTGTGGTTTATGGCAACTGGTTTCCACCCATGTGTCCTTTACCTGTATTGCCACTGAAAGGCACTATTCCTTGAGAAGAACTGTATAGCAACTTTTTCCCCATGCTTTTTCATTAACAAGTCTGAGCTTAGAATCAAATGGCTGATTTTTTAGCAAAAAATTAAATTTAAGTCAAAGGATGGCTGCTGACATGGAAAACTTCAGTCCAAAAGAGTTGAAGTCTGTCAAACTAGATATAACACAAGGACAACATGGCATTATGCATGGGAACCTGGCAAGGTTTGATAATTCAGTTGAGTCTAGAGAAACAAAGAATTACTCTCCTATTCCACTAAATTTTTTCTTTAATCTGTTATGAATTGAACCCTAGCCAGACATAGCAAGCCAAGAACTTTACTATTCCCATATTGGGGTTGTAAAAACACACTCAGAAATCATAGAGAGAAAGGGAATCACAGATCTTCCCTTTCTCTGTGGTCAGCAGAGTGTTTATAAAGTCTACATGCAGTTTCAGTGTGTATTAGTTGCTCTGTTAAGAAGAGATTTACACATCAGCAAGTTGAGCTAAAATACTCATGATTCACACGAGTCTATGCTGTTAGTATCAGCCGTCATCCCTTTTCTAAGCTGCCCAGAGTGGAGTGCTTGAGAAAGGTGCTGGTTTGGCAAAATGGGAACCTTGTAAGTGACAGATATGAAAGCTGACAGTGCATTTGAACCGACTTGCTAGTCAGAAAACGACAAACGTCTTTTTTTTTTCCTTCCTTTTAAGAAAATCTGACTCCCCCCAACGGCCGGTCAAAGCCTGGTGCAGAAGGTGTAATCCTCTGTGACATGATGTGGAGTTGTCGGAATACGCTTCTTTTTAAAGTTTAGCTTATTGAATTCTTCTGTGATTTCCACTATGGATTTCCCTTTTGTTTCTGGAAGAAATAGGTGGATAATTATCCCTGAAGTGAAAAGTACCCCCATAAAGATGAGGAAGCAGAAGTGCTTGAGTCTTTCCTGCAGGGAAGAGCAAAATGAGAAAGTGAGCAAGAGGAGCATATCTTTTGTCGCTTTCTTGGCACAGTTTTTGTATTTGAGTCCCAAAGTATTTTGAATTTGATAAGGAGTTTGTTGCATTTTGACCTTTAACAAATATTTTGGTCTGAGTAAGTATCTTGGGCAAGTCAGGGACCTTCAGTTGCAAAAGTGGACAAGGGAGAGCAGGTGCCAAGGCCACTCTAGACTAACATGGCATAGTCATCTGCTGCTGCTCTTCTTCCTGCTCCCATGGCTGACTTGAGCTTAGCACCCCTGGGGAGTGTCCCGGGGACAGTTACTCACCACAATGAATGGGAAGGTTGTTCCGATCACAAAGACGCCCAGCCAGTTCATAACTGCGCTGATCACAAAGGCGGGTGGTCTGCACGAGAGCTTGAAAATTTCAACCCTAATGGAAACTGTGGCACCAGCTGAAAGGGTATAAGAATAAGAGTTATTACTTGTTGGTGTGTTCGATTTGAACATTTGGACTGAGTGTTACTGTTACACAGTCAGTAAATAGATGCTACTGTCATGGACTGGCATTCAAAAGACTTGAGTATGTCACTCCTTTTTAGAAAAGAAAATGTTTGTGGCATCTTATAAACTGCTAGACATCAGTTTATTAGAGTGGTAAACTGTTCAAATACATTTATTGGGGAGATTCAAGAATTAAGTAGTCAACACTTTGGAAAGTCTGACATCTTCACATGAAAGAAGCTGTGTAAGGATGGAATAAAAATTAGTATTACTAACAAGAATTCCCAGCACGATACTGCTGGATCACCCATGAAGGATCTTCCTGGATTCACTTTCTGGGTATTTCAGTTAGGTTTTGAAGTCACAGGACTTTGACAGCTTTGAGTTAGGAAAATAATTCAACCCTGCCATATGGGAAGGCAAATATTTTAAAAATTAATAGGCTTAAAAAAAAATAATTAAAGAGGAACAAGTAGTATATGCTAGGAAAAGAATTACTCAAAATTAGTTTTTCTGAACTGCTGTCTATGTGGGATAAGTTGTAACATTATACAACACAAGAATTTAAAAGAAATATTGTTTTTCTTTTTCTTTTTTTGTAGTATTAAAAAAATAATAATATCTTTTACCCATCTGCTTTTGCTCTGTTTTTGCTGTATTTTTCCAGTGAGTGCTTTTTTTGCTGTGTTCCTTTCCTCTTGTTACCAAAACCCAAACCTGATGGCATTCAAGTTTGTGGCCAATGATTGGACCCATGATGTTTAAATGACTACAAGATTAGGTTAAACGAATTTACTTATGCTACATGTTATGCAATATTATGCAGTATTTTGCTAGTATTTTGCTATTTTGAATGAGTGCTTACCTGGCCCAATTCCAAAAACAACTACAAACAAAATAATCAGACAAAGGCTGCAGTATGGCATCCAGAAATACCAGTCCTGGGAAAACAAAAACAAAACCAAAAAAACTGTAACAAACTTCTGGGTGAAATCTGTTAATCACTGTAGGTGAGAAATGCTGTTTGTTTTCCAACACTATCAACCCGAGAAAAAATATACAGTGTGTGGGAACTGGCAGAGAAACGTGAGTGCTTTTTCCTGTGGACAGAACAGTGAGGTTTTTGTTAGGTGTGTAGAGGAGCAGGTTTGCTAGCATAGAGCAACTGTCAAGCTTGGAAGGATTCAATTAAAGGAAGTCTGAATAGTACTTTTCCACCCTGTCCTCCTTTGTTCTTGACCCCACAGGGCTTCCCCCAATACTTAGAGATATGGGAATGCCAAATCATATCTTTCTTTACTTTTGTTAAGTGATAGGTTTGATAACTGGTATTGGAAAGGAACTTTCCTAGATCTTAGTCAAGAAGATATGAGACTTGATATTTTAGGGAAAAAGATTTCTCTCTCCTATGTTTGAGATCATTCATGAATGAAGCAAAACTGGAAGTTTGCTGCCACCTTGCTTCAAGGCTCATTTTACAGCAGTATCTGCAGAGCAGCTTTTGGATGAATACCGGTAACCCAGGAGACTTGCTTCTGAAGAAGCTACAGCAGTGACACAGTTTTATAGAAGTGAACTGGTCTACAGTCTGTGAATAGATATGTGCTCTCCCAATATCTTTTGCAGCAAAGTTGAATTTCAAATTAACTGATGCAAAGACTCTGGGTTTTTCTGGTTACTTGTTAAAAACTGCATGAATAGAAAGGGCCATTTTCTTAGGATGTCTTTTGATCCATGCTGGCCACTGTTTGGTTCTTACAGTCTGATGAAATCAGGAATTAGTGCTGGTCTCCAAGTGTTTTATGTACTCCTTGCTGAGCTCATGGGATCATGTTGAAAGGAAGGCAGGAGTTCAAGAGAGTACTTGCTGAGAGAGGGTTTACTCTTATGCATAGACAAACTTGATCTTTAGGATATTCCCCTCTAGCTGTCCCAGAGGGTAAGCTGTTAACACAGAAGTTATTTTGGCGCTTCTAAGCCTCACTTTCCTTTCTCAGTAGCATGGTCCTGCCTGTGAGCAGAGGTTAGAAATAGAATAGATAATGGAAAGAGATCTGCCATGAGAAGAGTTTCCTTACCTGTAGGGAGAGAGTCACAGTGATCCCAGCTAGCAGTGAACCCATCATCCAATAGCCTCCTCTTAGGAGCACTTTCCTGCCCAGTCGCTCAATGATGGAGCTCTGAAGGACAGAAATCACACTGGTACCAGTGCCAAAAGAACAAACTGTGACCTATTCCCATAGTAATGTGACTTACACAGACTACAGCAGCTACAAGTTCAGAGAGCCCAACAGAGAGGGTCATGTAGGAGATCATTCTTTCATCAAAGCCAGCTGCCTGGAGGACTTCAAAAGTATAAAAATAGATCTGGAAAAAAACCCATAAAACAGTAAGAGAAGAAAATGGCTGATTTCTTACCCATGCCTGTGTGACACTGCCCTAGACAGGAGCTGCTAACCAAGGAACATGCCGCTCAGCTTTGGAGCGAGCTAGAATTCTACACTCTGTATTCACTTTTTATCAGAAAAAAAACATTGTAAAATGTAATTAATTAATTAATTTTATAAAAGATAAAATGCTGAGATAAAAGAACCTCCAGCTGCTGCAATGTAATTAGGTTTACAGAGTCTGGATTTAGGTGCTTTCAGAAACACCCAGGTATTTCATCACTTCTAGAGACTGTCCAGAAACATTATTGTAGGATATATTCTTTTTTCTCAAGAAAGAAGAGCATGTGTTATGGAGTCGTGAGGGGGTAAAATAAGCATCTTTTCTTTTCAAGTATCTTTGCTACTGTTGGGAGATATGCTGAGATGATAAAGATTCCAGTTTAAGCTCTGTTAGACTCAGCTGTGTATTTTCTTTGCAGATGTTGCTTCACCGTGATGTTAGAAGAATCATGCAGGCAATTGCAAAGCTGTGGCTTCAAAACAATCCCAGAAAAGTGCTGCTGTGAGGAAGAGGAGGAGAACTGCAGAAGCTGCCAGAACAGTGAGCATGCTCGTTGATTAGCTTTAAAGGTAGAGTGAGCATACTGCCATCCCAGTATCTTAGGGTGCTAAGAGCCAGGGGGCAAATAGCTGCAGTAACATAAAACTACATTGCAGATTTTGCCAATGTAGGGTAGGCTCATTTGTAAGAGCGGGTTCTGGGGCCTTGTAACAGCTTCCAAAAATGGCTGTTAAATAAGCCTAACTACCGAGGAAGGTGACACCAGCAAGGACCAAGAGCTGGGCAAAGGAATGTCACGTGAAGAGCCCAGCCAAGCTTTGCAGATTGCTGCCGCTGCCCTGTAGCAGGGCTGGCAGACAGCAAGTTGTGGCCTGAGAAGTCTGAGAAAAACGGAGGGAACTCCTGGGAGCAATGGTGTCTCCTTTAAGGTTGTCAATAAGCGTTTTGAGTCTTTAAGGGGGAAATACACTCAACTGCATTGATGCCACATAGCTGAACTGTGGCGGTCAGAATAACTATCATGTACAGCTGCCAACGGAAAGCTGGTTCTTTCATTAGCTCCAGGACACTCAAGATCTTGGTGTTTTTCATTGTTGCCTTCTCTTTCATGATGTCATCAATCTCTGCTTGGTGATGGCCTTCACCCCAAAGCTGCCTTATGGCTGTGAAGGAGAAGGAGAGTGAGACCTGCCATGTTAATTTGTCTCGTTTGTTGCCTAAGGAGTTTGTTGAGTAGGTGATGCACGTGCTTAGCAGCACAGCATGCATGGGCTGTGGCTGTGGTGTGAGGCAGAGATATTCTAAAGTGTGTTCCAGAGCCCTGGTCCCCTCCTGCACAGAGAGACCTATTCTGGTAGAGAAGCCCAGTGGCGTGCACAGTGAGTCCCTCCCTGCCCATGGGTCCACTTTTCTCCCTTCCTCCTTCTCTCAGGGTATCAGCAGGGTACACAGCCAACAACCAGAGCTGAGGGGTGCCTTGTGGAACCCTGCAGTGCAAACAGCCGTTTATCATTTATCATCAGACTGACTGCACAAGTGGTGTCAGCTGAATGCAAACAGTTTTGTAATACAGAACTGTAAAGAGAAGTAGTTTCATGTTCGATGTGGGGACTAAAACAAAAATACACTTAGTAGGTATTCACAGAGTCATCTTAGAAATGAGCAAGGAAAAACTTTGTCCTGCTTATTTTTTTTCCATAAAAAGAAAGCAAACATCACAAGTCAAGTGAGGAGCAGGAACCTGGAGCCCTCAGTTACCTTTTTTGCAGCCCTCCTGGTCTCCTTTATGCATGAGGAGATATGGTGGAGACTCGGGGAAGAAGGGCAGAGTGATCAGCTGGACCAGTGCTGGAAGTCCACAGGAGGCCATCAGCACGGGCCAGAGGGACTGGCTGCCCAGCAGCTCCCTGGCGGGGATAAAATGTGTGTGTAGAATAAAAGTTTACTGCATTGGTTTTGAGGAGAGAAAAGAATGGATGGAAAAGCAGAGGAAGAAGCAAAAGGTAGAGAGACAGAAATGAATTGGGTGGGAAACACAATTATATTATACCTTTGTCCTGAAATTTGCCCTGCGGCTTTTCCCAGTGACCAAAAGAAAGAGGAAGTAGAGTTTGCAAACCCACGTAGCTTCCTAGGGGAAATTTCCCCAACGTATTGATGATGTAGAGGAACACAAAGACCTTGGGGTGAGGAGAGAATTATGTGAGAGACGAAGAAAGATACTCATAAGCACTGGAAATAAAATTGCATGTAAATAATTAAGCATTACAGAATATAGCTGCCTCATGCACCAAATTGTTGCTCATACCTCAAACCACATATGAAATTTTTCAGTACTGGATTTTCCAACCCTTTCTACAAAAGTGTTTGATTTCTGTCCTCTGTGCACAGGGCAGTTTCCCAATCTTAAGAAATGTAGTTTTCCCCTTGGGGCGTAGGTGTAGCCTCAACATAGTATCTCTTGTGAGCCTAAGCCTGTTTTAAAGGACACAGAGTATGCAAGTGCTGAATAATTAGCTCTGTAGAAGTATTTAGTTTGTTTGTAGTTAACCCAGATCATCTCAACCTTTTCTGACACAATGCTATAGGATAGCTGTATGGTAGATCCATAGCAGATTAAAATATACTGTGCTATACTCAATGTTGATTTGTCCACGATTTGGAGGGAGACACAAGTATTTCTTTTCCACTGTCCAGCAATTATTTTGATGACTTCAGGAAGAGCTGATGTTTCCAGGTATTAATGAAGTACAGACATGCTGAAAACTAGTGTGGGAATAAGAGTTTTTTCCTGATATGGTGATCACAGCCCCTTTTATCTGTTTTGAAAGCAACATGTTCGGCTCCTGGTTTTATGTGATGTCAAAGCAATGGAGATATGTCAAAGCAATCTCTTTAACGAAAAGTAAGATCTTTGCGTGAAGCAAATAGTGATATAAAATTTTGGGAGAGCCTGCTGATCTCTGGGAGAAATCACTTACCCGCACTTATTCCACACATGAAGCGTCCAATTAGAATCATCTCAAAGGACCGGGCTATTTTACTGCATCCCATGATGGATGCTGCCACTATCATAAGCAGATTGTTGCACAAGAGACATTTCTTTCTGTAAATGTAAGGAAGTAAAAAGAATTTTTGTAAATCAGAAGGGAGATGGCACTTAAGCTCCTGGCATGTAGGATGCTTTTGGTGAAATTGTCTTGCTAGTTTTGTGAAATTATATATATGTGGTCCAGGAGACAATAAACCCTTCCACACTATTGGCACTGGGCACTCTGGACTCATGCTGTGCCTTGGCACATGGCTAGACCTTGGAGTTGGGGAAAGCTTCTGGGTTTTGAAGTGGAGAAAAGTCTTAAAGCGTTTCTGCATTTGAAAATCCACTGTGACACACATTAATGTAACACTTAGGAGCATCTCAATGCTGCTGTATTTTGAGTATCACCTCCAAGAAACCCATTCTCTCTTCAGCTGGGGGCCTGCCTTTCCTCCTTGCCAAGACTAACCCAACCTGAGTAACTGTGTCTGGTGTGACAGGCTGGCAGCACAAATGATTACCCCATGCCACAGATCAAGGGCAAGAAGCAGCAAAGTCTGTTGACACGACTGCTGAGCTGGCTATGTTACAGCCATGACTAAGCCTAAAAGTCTGTCTCACTTTCTAAACCTCAACTAGCATTTCCTTAAGCTAAAATTCAATTGACAAATTGTCTTTAAATATACTTACTTGCCATACTTGACAGTTAGGTATCTACTTCCTGAAGAACCCAAGAGACCTCCTATACCAAAGATGGACACAGTGATAGACCACAGGAACAAGAGGTTATCCTGATGGATGGGGTAGCCATAGCGCTCTAGCCAAGTTTCATTAATGAAAGCCTTAACATGCTGAAATAGAAAAAAGAATTTTCATTAGCAATAACTGTGACTCCAGTGCATGTATTTTATTATATTTAGAGCATAATTTTGTGGCTTCAGTTGAAGTCGCTATTTCATATAGATTCTAAAAGTGTGCATTAGCTAATATACAGTGTAATAGACTATGGTGTGTTCATTTTGCCATTAGAAGGAGTTCGTTCTTTGGTGTTTTGTCCTTGAAATCTGAGAAAATGAGGGACAGACTTGTAGTGAAGAATAGTGTCAAAGGAGACCACTGAAGTAGGCACATGTGCTGTAGGTTTATAGGCCACCCCCATCAGTGTGCGCCTTCTGAGGAACAGTTCTATAAACAACAACTTACAGGTCTCTCTTTTCTTCTGTTTTCAACACTTTGACACAATCTGCTTTACATGATAGCATAGTGATGGGAAAGAATTGTGGGAGGAGACTACTGCGATTAAACCCTTGCTGACTGGCAGAGAGGAGCATCCTCAAGCATGAATTTAGATTCAGTGCCACTGTTATCCAGTGTGCCATGTGCATCTTTGCCTACCTGAGACATGTAGGTGATTGTAGAAATTTGAAAGCCAATTTGGAATGTTCCACCAATCCCCAGGACAGTGATCATTCGAAAGAGCCCCTGGTACTGTACCTGCAGAGGTAAAACAAAATCTTTTTAAGCTTGTAGCCACATCAGGCTGTTTTTTGAATTTGTCTTTCACTCTCCAGAAACATCTCAGTTGTTCAAGGGATTTGCAATTAGGCATATTCCCTCTTCTTGCCCTGGTGTGAAGCGTACATCCTCCTGTGACTTCCCTACAAACAACCCAAGGAAATGCAGCCTTTATCTATGGAAACCATTACATTTCCCTTCCCTCCTTGATAAATAGTCAATAGAGTAGCAAGCTGAAGATCATTCCACACTCCAGGGCTAATACATGGAGGAGTGGTTTCGGGGAGGGAGGTCTTACTTTCCTGTCTGCTATCGGGACAGTGGCCAGGCTATCTGCAGCTCAGACCTGTGCCCACAGTAGTGACCAGGCCCTCTGTGTCCAGACCTTTCCCATCTTGCCTGAGAGAGCAGCTTGCTACCCTTCAGGCCCCTGAATAGTGAGAAGAGATCCCTCAACTCAAGTTTTGTGGCAAAGCCTGCTGAAATTGCCCACAAGAGCTAAAATTTAAAAAAAAAAGTCTGAAACGGGCAAAAAAAAAGAGACTGATATTGCTTGTAGCATGTTTTTCCACTCTGGCTTCTGTCAGTGTGGCAGCCCTTGGAAATCCATGGGTTTTTTACCTAGATGGAGAGGAGTGAACAGCAAGGCAAAGTTTTGGGACAGAATTTCCCTTCTGCCTGGATTCTGCTCAAACTGTGCTGTAGGAGGACAGTGTCTTTTCTAGCTCTTCTTACCATCATCAGTTTTGAGAACAGGCATCCCACTTTAATTTTTTCTAGTTGGTTACAGATCCAAAAATAGACAACCAGCACGGCACTTAGGTTTACATGACAGCCGCCTTTGCAGCAGGACATAGTGCATGTGCTGTGAATGAATGAAAACCTGCCAGCCCTTCAGAGGTGCTCTGCCATATTCCTCTTTCCTGGACGAGAAGTTAAGTGTGCCCAGCAGGAGCTGGAGCTCTTTCTCAAAGAGACATTGTCCTAATTGGAGGTGCCTCGCTGATGTGGGAGGGTTCAAGACTCAGCCACAGCCAGGAAATAAATGCTGCAGTCTCCCACAAACATCCCTATCAAGACGCCACAGCTGCCAACATCCAGTCCTGTTCCCTGCCTTTCAAAACCTCTGCCTGATTTCTTTTGCAGTAAATAATTTGTGATATATCTATCAAAACTCTTTCTCAGCAGGTAAGCAAAGCAAATTATGCTTGAGAGTAAGCAAATATTTTCCAGTAAATGAAAACATTTAAGAAACATTGACATATTGATAAAAATATGACAAAGATGGCAGAGCAAATGAAATGCAAACATCTGTAATATCTCAAAATGGTGGCAGAACCACTTCTGTATTTCAGTGAATAGGAGCCTTGTTGTTTTTACTGAGATACTGATTTTGTTTTCTTTGAAACACTAGCAGCGTACAAAAATGTCACAGATGTAAATACCCCACCAAGTACTCACCAGGTCTGATAGGAAGCCGGTCATCTCTGGCTACGGGCTGGTTGTCCAGTGCGTGATGTGTCTTTGTCATCACAGGCGTCTGTGTCTGTCTCCTGCCTGCTGGTATGGCAATGGGCATTTGGCTTCAGGGACCAGAGTTAAATTTTTACTATTTCATCTTCATTCACCTATATTTACTTCGACTGGCCAAAGTTAACACTGCCAGATTAAATATTTCAGGAAATAATTGCATCTAGTCCAGTACACAGGGGGAAAGTTTCAAAGCAGAGGAAGTTTGCACCTTGGGGGTAGTGAGGGCTTTGGAAAGGGAAAGGAGAGCAGTTCAGGCAAAAAAAAAATCTAAACAGTTGTCTAGGAACAGTAAAATACTTTACTTCTATGATGCAGACTGAGGAGTGTCTCTGCTGTAATCTGCACAAAGCAAAAAGCAGCTGGTAAGATGTTTAGATACTGTTATTTATCAATAAGTAAAGTGTGTGGTCTTTGGTTTCATTGGTATAGTAAATATTGTTTATTAGATGAAAACCAGACAAATTCTGAAGCACGCAGCCCTTCATTGGAGTTGAAGTAGAAGTAGCAAATTTCAAAGTTTAACTCTGCTGTTCTGGCTTTATGTATCTGTTAGACTGTACAGAGGAAGTTTATTTCTTGTCTGGTGCTTATGCAGATGTTTGTCGACCAGGTGTGGTAAAAAGGCAGTAAGAGATATTGTGCCTTGGCTTTTGGAATAGAGCAGCTGGTCCTGAAGGCACCACTTGAAACAACCAGTACCTGTAAGACCCACTTGCTCATGAAAGTAACCAAAGTAGGTAAATATTCCCTAATGAGTTGGGATGGGACAACTGGGATCTTAATCTCTCAGGTTTCAGCTTTGAGCGTTACAGACACAGAACAAATCCAAAATCAGTCTTGCAGCCTTTGAAAAGTCTCTTTGGCTTCCAGAGGCTCCTCTCTTGTGAGATGAAGCCTGAACTGTACCTCTATGTGGCTTCTGCTAGAGACAGCACTTAGAAGAAAGAGGTTTGCCTGGGGTTCTTATGTCATTCCTGCTTTCAAAGACTTTTGCTTACTCTTACTCATGCCAAGGGACTTTCCCCCACCCCCAAGGCTTGGGGTGGCGGCAGATGGGGCAATGGGGTTGTACTGAAACCCTGAGTAAAAGCCCAAGCTCCCCCTCAGGACTTGTACTTTCAGTTTATAAAACACAGAATTATTTACAGAGGGGTTTACTGCAAATACTGTGAGTCTAAAGAAATGAGAAAAAATGCATGTTAATAATAAAACCTTGGTTACTTGTGTAATTCCAACTATTACCTATATAACTGCATAGCAAGTGCTGTTTATTCTGGCATGCAATAGCATTTAGAATGATTTGGCATTTTTGTAGGTATTTTCTCTTGAACACCAACAATTGTAACATTTTGATTGGACAAAAATGCAAATTGCATAGCTATTGACTATTTATGGTTTTAAAATGTTAATGTTTCCTTTTTATTACATAATTTATCTCAAACTGTATCAAAGTGTTCGTACGACTACGTCATAAGGATTCTTGAAAATAATTACTGAGGATCTCAAAGAACATCAGATTCCACCAACTGACAGTGAAATTTCTCTGGGGAAATTTTGGGGGATTTCTGGTGGTTCTGAATTGCACATGAACGTATAGCATGGTATCATTTCACCTTATCAGCAATTTTATGAGGATTTTATCCTAGGAGTTTACCTCTTGGTTTTTGTCAGGTCAATGGAATTGACCGTTTCAGTTAAAAACGTCACCTATATTCTAGGAAAAACTCTGTTATGCTATGAAAGTTGTGCATGTTTTCATCTTTAAGGAATTACTACAGAGTTAATGAGAACTTTTAATTTGTTTTATATAGAGCTGTAAGAAGTGGTTCTGTGAAATGAACAAACACTGAACCTCACTTTCATGAGTTGTGTCATATAAATTTCTCTAAAGAGCGCAACACTGGGCTTGGTTCTAAGCCAGTTTGACAATATATTGCTCATTGTGGATGACTGAAGCCATCTGCAGTTTAATTTCACACTGAGAAGAACTCAGTGGTTTCTTCTAGGTTTGATTTGAGACTTTGGGTTTGTTATAACCCAAAGCTCAAAATGAAATTCTGAATAGCAAAATCACAGAGACTAGAACAAAGAAGACACTTAGGCACGAAACAATTCCTAAGTGAAATATCTAAGTTTAGCATAGCACATATTTTATGATGACTTATTGATTATTGACTGCTCTCTGGTTTTTAAGGTGGTATGAGAGTGACTTTAATTCATGAAAATTCCACTTGTGTCTATGAAAAAATATTTACATCTTTTCCAATAATGGAAAATAAATAATATGCCTTTGTTTTGTTTTGCAATCTGCAAGCATCAAGGTCCTTATGACCTTACTTAATACATGGTCCTTCTGCTGACCAGTTAGAAGCTAGTGTAGGTAATATGTTTCTCAAGAAAAGTGTTTCCTGTAAATAAAGGAATGAGGTCTCTTCCTAAAATGTAAAGAGCCAAATTCTTCAGTTATTTTAATAACCAAGTTTCCCTTTGTCTCTGGAAGGAAGAGGTAGGTGAAGATGCCTGAGCTGATGGGGATCCCAGTAAAGATAAGGAAGCAGAAGGAGATGATTTTTCCTGGAAATAAACCAGAGAAAGATAATTTTGGGGTTGTTTTTTTTTTTGGTTTTGTTTTGTTTTGTTTTTTGCTTGTCCTTTTACAGCACTTTGAACATGATGGCAAAGTGTCACTCTGTGGTCCAGAAAAACAAGAGACACACGTATCATCATCATTTAGTGTTGGACATATAGAAGTGAAAATAGAGGTGTTAATAATGGGTGAATTCCCTGAGGAAGAGGAAGGAATTCACGTGAAGCTTTTTCCTTCCTCTTTTCACTATTGATACAGCTGTTCTATCCCCACTGTGTCCGGGCAGGCCCCAGAAAAGACATAAGAATATGGGATGGGATGGCTCTAGCAGGCAGTAGCTCAAAGAGGCTGTGCTTTGCCTTCCAACCAGTTTTATTAGCTCTCCTGACAACAACAGCAACAGCTACTGAAGCCATAATATTTACAGAACATAACCTCCTTTGAACAGAAGCATAACCCAGACGCTCTAACACAGGTGATGCCACTGCTTGTGTTCAGTTCTGTTGGATGCCAGCTGCAGCCTTATAGGAGAGATTTTGACCCTGGTGCATGGGCCTGTACTGAAATAAGTAAGGCCGAATGGCCCCTAAATTTCCAACTTTTTCTTGAGGTGTCAGTCATAGCAATGACACTGAAGCAGTAGTACAAAGATGAGAAATCTAAGAGAAAAACACCTAGCTTACTTGTTTCATCTCTCCTTTTGAGTAAAAGATGGGCAGGATGAGGAGTCAAAATAATTTGAGATGTTGCTTGCAGAAGTATGAGAGAAAGGCCTTGTCATGGGGTTAAAATAACACGCAAACATTAATATTGGCAAGTTAATCATATACTATCTGGTTTATCAGTAACAGCAGGAGGTACAGCAATAGTAAGCATTTGGGAGAACAGGACTCCTGAGGTTTGGCACATTGGGTTTCTGAAGCCTGGGAGGATGAACTAGTGAAGGTGCCCAGGAAGACTACCCATGGAGGTCTGACTTCTTGCAGGAGACACAGGAGCTAAATCTGAATGAGCCTGGCTGGACTTCATAAGTGAGGAACAGAGGGATCCAAGACAGATGCTTTTAAACCTGGATGAACAGTCCCTCTGGAATGCTGTGCTTCTGCTTTGGTTCCTGCCAAATGAAAAGCAAAGACAAAGTGACACTGACCAACAAGACAACAGATAATTCTGTATGTGCAGAAGGCTTTGGACTTCTGAAAAGAGATATGAAAAAGAGAAAGAGGAGAGTAAAATCCGAGAAGGAATTGACAAGTGAAAGTAGAAGCTACCACAGCAGGATACACTATTGATCTGATACAGTGCCAATAGTGAACACTAATCCTACCTTGTATTTTCCCATATGTCTCTCTAGTCAGCTACTCCACGGCTTTAATGTCTGTTCAGCGCAGTTCAGAAGTACTATCACTTGCAATTGCACCAGGTTGTGAAATCTGTGCAAACTTGTAAAAGAACAGCATGGGAGAAAATAAATGTTATATTTGTGTTCCCTTTGGTCTCACACTGTTCTTATTTTCAAACAGGAAGCTCAGGCATTAGAAATACCCCTTTACAACGTTGTTAGGGAAGCTGCAAATTGTATAGAAGCACTGCCACAGAAGGGATGAGGGAAGAAGGCATGGTGGCAAAAAAAAGCATAAGCTTTCATCCTCTATACGGATAGCACCTTGCTAGTCTTTTTGGAATCAGTGAGGTATGGGGGCACAGGAGCTGTTGTGGGCAAGTTAACATACACAAACCAGTCTGTCCTCCAGCATTATTGCAGAATAAATGTCCATAATTCAAAACTTTTCTACTTAATTAACATTGTGCGTTTGTATAGCACTTTGCCAGATCAACAGTGAGTGCCGGTTTTCCAAATAAAGAGTGGTAGATGGATGGGCAAATACATCCAAAGCCACATCAACAGCCAGTTGATGGCCAGGAGTAAATCTCATGCTTGAATCTTGCCCAAATACAACTTTTTTATAGCGCCTGCAAGCTTAAACTGCAGAATTTTCTTACAGACACATAAGACTTGCTTCAGTGCACAAAGAGGGGAAGATACCCAACGGCATTAATGCCAGAGAACAGCAGAGTTACGATCACAATAATGGAAATGCTGCCAGCACAGAGTTTGATCTTCCATCACTTCCAGCACACTCAGAATTCTGATGTTCCCATTGCTGCCTTTTGCTTTTGCAGATTGTCAGCTTTTGCCTGGTACTCTCCCTCACCCAGTTTCTTCATAGTTGTGCAGAACAAAGAGGAAAGCTTGATACAATTGCACTATTCATGAACCATAATATTAGTACACGCAGATTTATTTAGATTATTAATTACTTATTCCCCTAAGGTTTCAGGTATCATGATTATTAGTAGCATGGAATGAGAGCACCAGTGAGATATGTTTATATCCTCTGTCCACAGTCCTGCAGAAAATGAGGTCCTGTCTCACATTTGCTAATATGTAAAATTTCATTAACACAGTTGTCAAAACATTGATATATTCTTTAATCTTTCTCTTTCCCTGTCTGACTGCACAGCTCTAGTTACAGCACCTTGGAAATGCTGTCCCTGAACCTGAACAGAGAAACTATGATCGCAATCACTGGAAGCTCCTTGCACAGATAATGTAGCATATTTAGTCATTAAAGGGCTTTGTGCTTGTATGCATGTGTGTTTTCGTGTAGAATTGAAAGCACATGTTGTATCTGGACAGATTTGTTGGAAAGAGTTTGTAGTAAATTGATGAGATAATTTATGCAGTTTGCTGACAAGATAGCTCCCAGGAAGCTCTCTGTTATTTCAGTTAGAAGGTTGTGGTACCCAAATTAGGTCATTTTAAATTACCTTACATGACATCTTTTGAAAATTTCGATTGCCTGTGTTAACATCTGTTAAATAGAGAGATGGATGCGTTTGTTCCTCAAGCATTCCCACTCACAGGCAGCTATAGTTTAGCTCTTAATTCTTTTCTTCTGCAGAGAAGAGGGGTGGTGGTAAGAGCTGGGAATGGAGAGTCAATGGAAGCACTTAGCAAATTATTTTGGGAAGCATCCTTTCCATTTTGACCCCACTGCCAATGATTCCTGAAGATGCTGTATCTGCTTAAAGCTTTTCTTACTATGACTGAGTAGCTGATCATAGAGATTTGAAAGCCAATTCCCAACACAAAGGGCATTACAAACAACAACTGGTACAGAATCTGCAAGGAATAGTACAAGCTCATCACAGAAGAAACTGGTGATATCGTAGTCCCTGCATTCCTAGGTGATCGTCTTGTTTTATGATGCTTAAATAATCTTTGCAGAATGTGCAAAGCATCACTGCAAAAAGATCAGCCAGATAAAGGTTCTGGATTATAACATTTTTTTAATCTTCTTCACATTAATTAATTAACCAATCCACAAAATCTTTATTTTCAAATGCACAATTTCAAATCACTATCAGGTTACTAGCTAGGAAAACTTAATAATGTCACAGTTGTACATGGGAAGGTGTGGGAGCAAGTGAAAACAGAATGGAAACGCCTCTCCATTTAAGTACTAGAGGACTTACAAAACTTTTCTAAGAAATCAGTTCCTCTACTCAAATGGAACTTCCTTCAAAGTTTCTGTGATGATTTAGTCCAGGAAGTTCATCCTGTGTCTTTTGATTTTTGTATTTTAAATGTTAGGTCCAATTTTTATAGTAACAAAATTAGAAGGATTATTTAAAGAACATCCACTGTCTACTCTATTATTTTGAAAATAGTTTGTTTTGAAAATAGTACATATGTATTGTATTTTCTTTAGGAATGGTAATTGCAACAGAAAACCTCTCAGTTCTTCTGACAGCTTACTATTAACAGCCGATACTGCCAGCTGTAGTACTCACCACTTCTGAAAGGAGCTTTTCCACCTTATATTGAAAGGGTGGCTGATCCCAGACCGACAGAACGCTGTCAGACCAAGGAAGTGCTTTCTGTCATGCCTTTTCTGCACCTTCTGCTTAAGTAATAATCTAAGACTGAGGTTAATGTTTACTTCATATGATTTCTGTTGACCAATATTTTTTGCAGCAATTGGACAGCACTTAAAGAGGATGGATTAAGTATTTCAATGACTCAACAGGAGAGGTCCCTATGAATGGGAATGTTTTGTAGCATGAGTGCTCCCTATTTTGATACACAGAGTGAAACCAGATCTAATATAAAATCTAACTCAGGTTTCAATTGCTGGAACACACACCGGTGCTTTAATATCAGAGCTTCCTCTGCGGCTATTCCTTAGAAGTAGCAAGCACATTATTTGAAATTTTTAAATAGAAAACTCCCTGAAACTCAACACTGATTCAGTGCTCCAGCACAATGATAATCAATGTGAATGGTTAAACTGCAGAAAAGTAAGACTTGTAGTCCTACTAAACAGGAGGCATGGTGTACCATTTGTAACTGTGACAGAAAATGGAGAAATAATTTGTTGTCCTATACAAAGGTAGAAGAGTTTGGGGAGGGAAGTGATTAAATGCTGCAGTGGTCAGCAGGATTAACAACTCCTGAATAGCAGCAGTACATGGGTGCTGTGAAGCACAGCAGTGGTAAAGTGTAGTATTGTGTGCTGATGTGCACTAGTAGAGTGCAATGTGTCCTACGCCAGTAGATAGCTAGTAGGCATTTGCTATCACAGCTTCTGCTTTTCTTTTTTGGAGCAGTTAATTATTTATAAAATGGACTGAATTTTCAAAGTATCTGCTCTCTCAGTACTCTCTCAAAGTGTCTTACTCCCTGTCTAACTGCAGGGCTCTGGTCCTCTAGCTCTCAGCACTGCCACTGTGTTTGTTAACCCTTGTGCTATCCATGAGGTACTCAGAAAAAGAGAGCATTGCTTACGCTACAAAAACTTGCTCCAGATTTTGCTACAACTGTTATGCATGGAGGGTGCAGTCAATTTGCCCCAGAGGATGCAGATGAGAGATCTTCTGTACCAATTGCCCAGGGATCGGGGCTGATCCCTGACAGTCATTACAGAGACAACCAGGACATACAATCAGACAATGAGTTACTTGATGTCAGCTCAAGAAAACAGAACAAAATTGAGTTCTCTTTGTTGTTCTACCTGCTATTCGTTCATGTGCAGTGTTCATGATCAATGGTCCTTTCGTCAAGAGATTACATGAAAATTGTTTACAAGAACTGTGTTTATGTTTCATCCTCTCTTCATCCTGCTCTTAATCCTGAGCAGAGCTTTCTTACAAAGTAAGAAACATACAGAAAAATCCCGCTTCTTTAAAATGATAGCAAAGGAGAAAGACTTGAAATAAAATCAATGTGTTATGCCTGAAAATGTTTTCCATACGTCAGTCCTGAGAAGTGCCTGTAGTTAATAATGTCTTCTGGCTACAGAGCTGTTCTAAGAAAAAGACATTGTCTGTCACCATGAAAAGCAGAGATGAATATGATAGGAATGTTTGGATTAATGGCAAGATATCTGTAGATAATTTATTGAATTCCATTTTACTGAGAAAAGTCCATGTTAAGTTTTAGCTTTCAGTTCATTTTTGAGACTGCGCTTTTTGTCGGTGGAAGTTGCTTATGGTGGCCTATCAGAGCCTGGTGCAGAATGTCTTTTCTTCAGTAGCATCCTTCTCCAAAGTCTGGTGATGTTTTTTCTTATATTGGCGTGTTTTGAATTCTTCTGTGATTTCAGAGGTTGACTTCCCTTTCGTTTCTGGGAGAAACAGGTAGATGAGAACCGCTGAAACGACCAGGACAGCAATAAAGATGAGGAAGCAAAAAGGACCAAGAAGCATCTGGAGATAAAAATAGAATAAGATGAGTGATTTCACTGACAGCACTTGCCCCTATAGTTTCTTGAAAATCTTTGTTTTGTCCCTGTGAAATGAGGAATAAGTTGGTTTACAGAAGCAATATTTATTTATCCTTCCAATTTATTCTGGAGGCAGCAGAGGATGTCTGAAGACTAGGGAAATGTTTTACATAAATGGCCTCCATATGCCAGTAGCAATAAGGGATTCACATCTTTGATCATCCACAAAGAATTTCATCCTACTCCCTGTCCAGACCAGTCTAGAAAAACAGTTTAAATTGATGGAGTCAAAGAGAAGATTTGAATCAAATTACATACGACAGCAAAGGGGAAAATCATTCCAGTGAAAGTGAGGCCTAGCCAAATGACGATTCCACCAATTACAAAAGCGGAGGACCTTGTTGAGAGGGTGAAGATTTCATTCATGACAGATGAGACAGCTCCAGCTGAAGAAAAACCATAAAAAAGCAGTAAAAACATTGTTGTAGTTAACCATATTCCTCAAAGTGAGTGAACTAAGTCACTGGTCAAACACAACCCCAGTAAATCAAGCTACTGTGAGATCATATAAATTTAGGCAGCACAGACATCTCTATCTGAATTCCCCTACAGACTTCCCTTTCAGCCCATGGAGAGAGATGGACAACACTGAAGTGCAGTTTCTATCCACCTAAGATGTATAAAATTTGGAGATGAATGGGCCTGATGGTCTCTTTCTCTCTATTGCCCATAGAAGACACCTGGGTTCTGCTACTATAGGAATTCTATTAAGTTTTCAAGACACTGACACTGTTTCAAGACGTTTCAAGACATTTCAAGACAGGGACACTGTCTACTAGACTGGGTTGCTCAAAGCCCCATCCAGCCTGGTCTTGAACACTTCCAGGAATGGGGCATCCACTGCTTCTCTGGGCAACCTGTTCCAGTGCCTCACCACCCTCACAGTAAAGAATTTCTTTCTAGTATCTAATCTAAATCTC
>KZ507168.1:25266-44850 GCA_002844005.1 Limosa lapponica baueri | reverse complement strand
GGTGGAAGGGGAGAGCAGAGTGCTGTTGCTGGCAGCACATAAATGACACTGTATTGCCACCCGTTGCTCAGTGGTGAGTGCAGCAAGGCTAACTGCATCCTCCTGCAGCAGTAGAGGGCCCACAGGGATGAACAGTATCCTAGCACAAGTGCTGAAAGAAGAACCTGCTGTGGCTGATCCCTCTGCTTCCAATCTAAAGGGTCTCAAGTTACAATTAAGACAAGATCCACGGGTTATCAGCCTGGTACTGACTGTCCCAAATAGCAGCTGCTGGGTTTCCTGCAGCTCTGAGAATACCATGGCCAGAATGATGCATGCCTGGGAACGGGATGGACCATCTTTGGCACAGGACAGGCAGAAGGAGCCTGTGCTGGGGGGAATGAATCCACCATTGGTTTCTGGTTTTCTGTGTGTGTTTGATGAGTGGGTGTGCTGGCTTGTGTGTATTTTCAAGAAAGTTTGGATGGCTCTGATATTCCCTGCTCCTTCCAAAAAAATAAAAAGTAAAGGTCAGTTCTTACAAAAGATCGATTTTTTCAAACCCATTGAAATCTGTTAAAGGTTTTTATTATCTATATTTTGATCTGTCTTTGCTAGGAAGTAACATTATTCTTCAGGATTAAATATTTTGTATTATTTCTGTTTCCCGTTCACTTAAATCAGGAATTTGGGCTGAGTTAATTCAGTCTGGGTGCATAGGGTATCCTGAAAACATGTCTAAAGATAGTTGCTGATTTGCCTAGCCATAGGCTTGCATTGACGTATGCATGTATTTTAATAACAGAATAAATTAAACAGGTCTTAGACCCACATACCTGAGACCCAGAGCAAGTCCTACAAACTTTCCCATGGCAATGCCAGTAGAAGCTGTTATGGCAATCAGCCCGCGGAGCTTCCGTGGGGCACATTCCCCAGCATACATGAGATGGATATTCAGACCTAAACCTGCAGTGACAAAAGACTGTCAGGGTAATTCAGACTCCTGTAGGTCTGGTGTTTTGGAGAGGACTATTACAGACAAAGCATATAGGGTTAGGCCATGAGATACTTCTTTAGCCACCCTGAGTATTTGTCTGCCTGACATGAAGCCTGTTCCAGTACCGTGGCCTTATGTCTTTGCTAAATATTTCACTAAGCAAGTATGTTCCCTGGGGAAATCTGTTCTTCATCAGGCTGGCCTTCTCTTACAATGTTTCCCACAGCCACATATACAGGATTGCTGTTGCTCCCTTTAATCTCAGATTACATATTTCAGTGTCTACTCAGGACACTATGTGCCTTATTTTGTGCTTGAAACCAACAAGTTAACAAATCCTATATATTCCATTTGCTCAGTGAATTAATTAATAATTAATTAATTAATATGTATCCTCTCTCTGATTTTTTTTTTTTTTTTGTTGGTTGGTATTATCTTTATCCAGCTGCTCAGGGATCAAAACCACTAGCAGAATGTATCCTGAAGCATCTGGAAATTAGAATTGCCCAGCTTGAAAACCATTCCCTTGGCTGTAAAATGGAAGACAGTGTCAGCCACAACGAGCAGCAACAGAAACAACAGAGGTCAGCTTTCTATTAAGTGAGCATGCTCCCCTGAAATATTGCACGTTTTGGCTTTTTCACAAATTGGCAGTACTTTTTGTATGGATTGGATGTAAAGATATAAGAATGCAAAATGGAGATGTCACGCATGATTAATTTAAGTATGATTGTGCTTTCTTATTTAGTTAAAAATGCATTCAGCAACGAGACTCTCCACAGAGTTTAGTAAAAATCTGTGATCCGTATACTCAATCTGATAAATCCTTGTGACTCTCAGTCACTGCTCTCCCAACTATTTAATACCATGTGTGGGAATGCTAATTTACCTCCACACACTCCAGAAAATATTCTTCCAGCGATGATCATCTCAAAGGATCCGCACAGCCGGCTGAGTCCCATCAGAGCTGCGCTCAGCAGAGCAGGGATATTGGCAAACAGCATGGCCTTCTTCCTGGAATTCATTTAAATTAATGTAAGCATAAATATTGTCCGTGCGTCATTCACATGGACAATCCTTCAGCCTGACAGAAGTGGCATGAATTGTACTGTGATTAAAGACTCTGTGCTAGCTTCTGAGATCAGCTGCAGTGAGGGAAATGGGACTGGGAAAACTTTGTCACAGACTGATAAACTTCTTGAAGCTTTTGATGCCTCTAGTGGAGCCAACATCTACACTAAAGAACAAGTTTTGTGAGCGGTTGATTGAAATTCACTTTAAAATTCATGCATTCCTCATGTGACTTCTCAGAACTGGATTTGCTTTGGAATTTGTAAGGAAGAGGGTACGATTTTCTTTGTGATCATTGGCAGATTTTACCATTCTGTTTCTTCACTGAACTGATCCTTCGTCTGCAGCAGCTCTGGGCGGCTCACAGTGCTACTTTACAAGCGGTGTTTCTCCCAAGACACAGTCACTTATTTTAGCACTTGTGGATGTAAACAGAAAGAGTAATGTAATCATTATTCCTACCTTCCAAATCTAACAGACAAATATCCAGCAGACAAGGACCCCAGAAGCCCACCGATGCTGTAGATGGACACAACAACAGACCACATCAAAGTAATCAACTCTTCAGAGGGAGAAGAGCCATATCTCTTCAGCCAGGTCTCACGGGTGAAATTTTTGATGTACTTCAAAAGAAAAACAGAAACCAATGGACTCAGTCAGCATGTTTTTTAATAATTGCACCTCTTTTTTACTTCTCTTACTTACTTACTGGTCTTTTTGATTCATTTCTATCAACACCTTGGTTGAAATCCTAGCCCCAGTAAAATCAAAGGGAATTCCTTGAATTAATGTTCTAGCTACAAGGCGCAATGAATAAATCAATGAATAAATGTATCAATATCAAATATTGACAGTGAGTACCACTAATAGAGTGGCAAGTTGGTCTTCTGTTTATGTGACAAACCCTGATTGTTTTGTTACCCGATCTTCTCCTCCATTCCTGCTTGTCTGTCTGTCTCTCTTGTCCACCTGCTGAATCCTGGCTGATGCCTTCAGCAAAATCCAGTTTGACTTCAACTGACTTCAGTGAATTCAGAATTTATCCCTCGATGCGGCCCATTGTGGAGTCTCTCTGACCTACTATTCATAACCTCCATGGCACCCTCATTCTTGATGAGGGTTCCCAATGTGGTGATAGTATTAGCTCAATGTCTTCGCCACCATTCAGAATGACAAACACCTCCCCTTATTTTCTTTTTCCAGCTGCAGGTATCAGTGCTGACCTCAGCTCCAGAGCTACACTCCTTCCCTGTCCTATTTCACCTTACAGACAGCCACTTAGACCTAGTGTGTGTGGCCAAGGACATGATTCAGAGGGTTCCCTGAGCACTGGAAAGAGAAGAATGTCCTGGGAGCAATCTAACTCAGTAAGGGGAAAATGACTGACTTCATAGTTATCACTCATCCTCCCCTCTCACAGTTCTGTCACACCAGACAGAAGTTAAAACCCAATGAAACGCAAGACCAATAGCAGCTCTTCTGAGAATGAAGAAACCACAATAAGTCTAGTTTTGAGAGCAAAAGTAAAAAAGTTGGTGATTGCAAATAGAGGCAGGAATGCATGAGAACACTGAAATTCTTGCTGGGAGCTCAATTTTTTGAGCTGTCCACGCTTACCTCAGCAGGAGAATTGATAATGGAGACCTGCAACCCATACTGGAAAGCTCCACCAATGCCCAGAACAAAAGCCAGGAGGAAGAGATTGTAGCTCATTTTCTGGCAGGAAATAAAAACAGCAAAGAAAGCTAGTACGGCTCTTCAGACGTGTCCTGTTTTACCTTCAGGAACTCGTACAGCTTGAGCAATGCCACACACCTGCCTCCTCCGGGACAAGGGAGCCAGCACACAGAGTGCAACAGAAAACCACAGCTACTAAAGCAGAGGACAGTGAGAAATTTGAGGAGAGACAAAGGTCATAGCTGTCTCCCAGAACCCAGTTACACACTTCAGTGCTTCTCTCTTCAGCTTTGGGCATCTTAATCTGCACTATCATAGGGTAAATGGTTGTGGGAGCATGGTGCAATGTGCAAGCATCATGTGCACAATTTCCATCTACTTGTCATTCCTTCTCCTCCTTTCCCTCTTGTTACCTCACCTAAATGAGTATTTTGCTCAGTGACTTGGCCGAGACTAGATAAGCATTTGGGGATTGAAGGGCATTCCTGGTTTCATAGTTTATTCACCCTTTGTTAGAACTATATCTGACAAAAGGCTTAAGAATTCCCCCAGGGTACAGTGCTGTGATAGGTGTGTACCTCATCCCTCCCAGTCCCACTGCTCTCTGTTACTACTGGTATTCTCTCCAGCAATGATGGCATGATGCTGGGCTTCTATCTCTAGAACGGATCATATTCAAAGGCAATTCTGGACAATGACTGCTAAACATTTACAAGCTGATTTCTAATCAGATTAATGCCATTGCTTGAATGGGCAGCAAATTTATCCACGTTGCAACATTGTTGGCTTCAAAGGAGTCAGCTCTGAGTAAATTTGGTATTTGGCACATTCATATATTAAATGACAACAATCTCCTGTTTGTCAAAGCACTAGGAAGAAATAGGGTTCACAGTCTCTACTACTAGACATCCCTACTATCCTTTGTGCTTGCATGGGGTCCCTTTGACATCTCTCCATGGCTCTCAGGTGATCACTGACAGAGGTTGAGTTGAGGAAAGCAGATTTCAGCAAAAAGTGAGACCAGTTTGGCCCCCCTCAGGGTCCATGGTGGCCAAAATGTGAATACTGTGTACAGACTGCATTTTTAAGTAGTTGCAGATCTTTGGGTGCAAACCAGCACACAGTAGGCTGTAGCTAGAGTGACTCGGATCTGGACTTGGTCATTATTGCTTCCATCAGGTTAATCATACATACTGTAAAGTACACACAAATCTGTTTTGTACCTGAAATCTATTCTATGACTTGATGAGTAGTGCTTAAAGTGTCCTTAAAAAGATAAGTCATATTCACTTCTTTGTATTTCACATCTTCAGAAAGTAAAATACCATTTTTTGCAAAACAACTTACTTTACTGAAATAAAAGTAATGTGAGCTGAGCAAAACTTGTCTTCCAGTAGATTTCGCAGTAGGAACAGCGCAGTGTGTGCTGCAGTTACTGGCGTTGTAACTAAGAATATGAAAAAGACAGTGGCTCCACCTAATTTTCATTCCCATGAATGCAGCCTGTTCACTTTACTAGGAAACTCGTAGTTGTTTTCCTTATAGGCTTGGTGTCTGTATTTTATGTTGACGGCGATTGTTTCTGTCCAGTCTTCTTATATCTTGCATATGAAAATCTCCTTGTAATTTGTTTTTTTTGCTGCTGATGTTGATAGTTTGTGATACTATTGCAAGTCCTGGTCTCACTGTGCAGGAGGACCCACGCGCTTCTAATTCTGAAGTCTGGATGGAAGATAAGGTTTTTGTGCACATTTGGCAAGTCTTCCGTCAGAAGTGCAGGTGACTACAATTTTCAGGTGGATTTGCAACTTGTCAGACATAACAGGTGAGATTTAATTCTCCGAGCTCCCTCAGGCCTTCTGGATTAAAAATTTAAGCATGATTTTAACATTGTTTTGATGAAACCGTTGTTTTGCTACTGGATTGTTATTCTTTAATTTATGAAAAGATAGAAGTGTATTTCCCTGTAGTGTCAGTGTCTCAAAGAATCAGCTGTTGCATTGTTGCTGTAAGTCATGGTACTGTGATTCTCTGAAAACAGATGCACAATAGAAAAATTAACATATGGGTGGGTTTTTTTTCACTTTCAAAGCACTCCAGGTACTTTAATTCTTCCAACTCTACACAAAAATCTGTGGTTTTGCCTCTTCTGATCCTAACTGAATTGTCGTCGTCTGTGCCCATAGAAAAAATAACCTATTTTCTGCAGCGTTCAATATTTCAGTACAATACTTCAGTTATATAGTCATGTAAAATGTATATTGGATGTAAATGAGTCACAATACTTGCATTTTCATGTATCGACATTCATGTTGGTCGACTGTTGGCTGAATATGAGCCAGCAGCGTGCCCAGGTGGCCAAGAAGGCCAACAGCATCCTGGCCTGTATCGGGAATAGTGTTCCCAGCAGGACTGGGGCAGTGATTGTCTCCATGTACTCGGCATTGGTGAGGCCCCACCTCAAATACTGTGTTGAGTTTTGGGCCTCTCACTACAAGAAGGACACTGAGGTGCTGGAGCAGGTCCAGAGAAGGGCAATGAGGCTGGCGAGGGATCTGGGGAACAAGTTTTGTGAGGAGCGGCTGAGGGAGCTGGGGGTGTTAAGCCTGGAGAAAAGGAGGCTGAGGGGAGACCTTCTTGCTCTCTACAACTACCTAAAAGGAGGTCATAGCGAGAGGTTGGTCTCTTCTCCCAAGTAACAGGCGATAGGACAAGAGGAAATGGCCTCAAGTTGTGCCAGGGGAGGTTTAGATTGGATATTAGGAAAAATTTCTTCATTGAAAGGGTTATAAAACACAGGAACAGGCTGCCCAGGGAAGCGATAGAATCACCATCCCTGGAGGTATTTAAAATGGGGAGATGTGGTGCTGAGGTGGTTTAGTGGTGGTTTTGGCAGTGTGAGGTTAAAGGTGGGACTCGATGATCTTAAGGGTCCCTTCCAACCACGACTATCTATGATTCTATGTTGATTTCACCTCAGCGTGACAGTGACAGGTGAGAGACAACCCCGTAATTTAAGTGTATCAACAAAAGCTATTATAGTTTCAGGGGGGAAGCAAATTATAGAATATCAAAGTGAGTAAGAACAGTAAATGTTCATCAATGCTTTGGAAGTAACGTTACATAAATTGTGTAAGAAGTTTCCGGTAATTATTTAGGAATTGTCAAAACACTGCGGTCGGATTTGGGGCTTATTCTGTCCACTCCCAGGTACACATGGTGTGAAATATGGACCCGTTTTGATTTATTCTTTTTAGGTACATGTGGTTTGAAGGGGTAATGCGGTAGTTGTGCTGCTTAAAGATATAAAGCAGCGTTTGTAGGAAAACGTGGCACCTTTTCTTCAGCTGAAGACACGTGTAGGGGGGAAAGCCCTGAGCGCCCATCCCTCAGGCGCCGCGCCCCCAGCGACACCGGGGCAGCCTTGCCCGCCCGTCTCCCCTCAGCGGCCGCCTTTAACGACCTCCATCAGCACTACTCCTTGGTGCCGAGGACTCCTCCATCGGCTGGGCCGCCCTGGCGCCAGCGGGGCGGTAACCGGCCCAAGGCCTCCCCGCGGCTACCCGCCGCCACTTCCCCCGGCACCAGACAAAGGAGTCCGGCCCTATCACGGCCGGCCGCGCCCTCCCGCCGTCAAGTCCCGCCTCCGCCTCCCTCTCATTGGCCTGCTACTGTGAGGGCGTGTGCCTTTCGCGTCTCTATTGGCAGAGCGAGTTAACATGCCAGGGCGTTCACCAATGGCTACCGAGATTTCAAATTCGTGACAGAAGAGACTGGGAAAGCAATTGGCTCGGCGAGGGCGGAGTCCCGCCTGCGGAGACGGGAGCGACTCGGAGCAGGCGTTTAAAGATGGCGGCAGCAGCGCGGAATGGGGGAAGGTTTTCGTGAAGTGGCAGAGCTCGTTCTCCGCCTCTCTGTCCCCCCCTCGACTCGCGGAGGAGCGGCAGGGGCGCCGGGGATGGCTCAGGTGGGTGCTGCCGCCGTGGGGCGATGGGGAGGGCCCTCACGGGTGGGCCTGTGCGCCGCCGCGCGGGCAGTAACCCCTCCGTCCCCACAGGCCGCGGCGCCTGCGGGGGCCGCCCGTCCTGCCGCGCGCCTCGCCGCCGGCACCGTGCAGCCGCCGCTCCTCCGGGAGCCGTGGGGGGCCTTTCCCCGAGTAGCGGAGGCGAGCACAGCGACAGCCCGTGGCTCCGGCGGGCAGGGGGCTGCCCTCCCCAGCGGGGGGTGCCGTGGGGCGCTTCTCCCGCGCCTGGAGCTTCCTTCCCTCAGAGCTAGTGTTTTGTTTACAGTTTTTTGGGTGGGGGTGTGTGTGTGGGGGGGGTTTTCTTTACCGTCCGCCCCCGGTGGCCTCCCTGCTCGCTGCCGCCGTGGAATTGCACTCAGGGAAGTAGGAGGAAAGGGAACGCCATGTCTGTCTATCCTCTCGTACACCCCCTTGTCAGTGGGGTGATGGGGAGTATCGACTCTGGCGGGGGTTTCTGCGCTGCATCGTGTCTCACAATACGTGTGTGTGCCTTAGGGTAAAGGGAGGGTGAGAGGGAGGATTTGGGCTAGGCGCATCCGTTTGTACAGGGGAGAAGAGCATGTCTCTCCTCTGCAAAGTTAGGAAGAAAAGCTAGCCCTTCACCAACGTGTGTGCAGATGCGCATTCACTTTTTCCAGTTCTGGTACGCTGGGATTGTGAAGATAAGGTGATGTGCCTGTCTGTAACTCTCAGGATTCTTCTTCGTGTGTTCCTTCTATTAAGAGTGAAGTACACTTATATCTTCCTCTAAATTATCTTGTTCAGCCTTGAAAAGGCTTAGTCTTCTAACTTTCTGTGCTTTATTTGGCTGGAAAAATAAGTCTCTCTTTTGCACCTCTTTTCCTTAGGCTTTAGATTTATCTGTAAAGTCTGTTTGCCCCCTGAGAGGGTGGGACCCCCAACATTCAGGCATCACAGCCTCATAAAATGGGATTGAGGGCTTGCTGGGTGAACCTTTCAATTTCTTTACTTCCTTTGGTTGTGAGTTACAGACATTAGAGTTAGAGCTCCAATTTTCTTTCATAAGCATAACTCTTTTCCCTTCTGTTTAGGTAACTAAACTCAAGGGTTCCTATTTTTAATTCTGAATGAGGAGTTAGGTCACTAGTTATTCTGGGCAGCACCTTTTGATTACCGGGATTATCTTGCTTTTTTAGAGAATGAGGGGAATTTAGTTTCTTATGTCTGTTGTTTTTACTGCCTTTACCAGTAAGAAACTATTTGTGATGTGAAAGCAAGAATATTTTTTTTCTTCTTCCTGGGCTCTGATTTGCAGGTTTTTTAAAAACAATTTCCTGTTTTGCACAGTTAATTGAAACCATCTAAACCCTGCAAGAAAACTGGTCAAGCTGTAAAAGCAGTGATGGCTTTGCCATTTCTGAGGGTACCTTTCCAAAATTCTGTGCTCTGCTTGTCCTGAAATGGGATGGAATCTTATGAACTCTGTAAGTTCTTTAGTCTTGTCTATATTTGCCACCGATAATGTTATGGTTGGTCCCTGAATATATATTCTTAGACTGCCTTGAGACTCACACAAAGTGGTTGTTTCCTTCAGAATCTTTCTCTATTCTAAAGCTGATAATGAGGAGAAAAAGAATTTCCTGTGTAGCAAGTTTGATAGCAAATATGGAGAGTTTGTTCTGATCCACTCTTCCTTTTGGGATTCACTGAATGTGAAGTATGCAGTTTCTGACAAGGAATCCAGTGCTTTTAAAAAGTGATTTTTTGAAGAGAGAATCTGTGGTATGCTGTTCCTTGTTCCTGATTGCAGTTACAGGTATTCATGAAGAAAATATGTTCTTCATTGAACTTACTTGTAAAACTGCCAACATACTCTACAGTGAAGGGAGTTCCTCTTTGAGTTTGAGTGGTGCTGATTACAAATTTTAAGATTCTGTTTTTCTCCTGTCTTGAAAAAGAGATAACAGTTTTCTCTGTGTACTTTTGCCCCACCACCCCAATCTGTCTGTTCTGATTGCAGGAATTGGCAGTAGTACTTATTAAATAAAGAAGTGTTTGTTGGTTTGTTTTTTTTCTTTCTGCCTTCATAGAACATCTGTAAGACAACCAAGCCAAGACATTGCTTTTTTTGGGACCTGTGCACTTTGCTACGTTGTCCACCATGTATCTGTTTGAGTTTACTTTGACATGAAACTTTTTCAAAACAGGAGCAAGCAGTTAAAAATGTGAAATTTCCATGTATTGATAATCTGCAGAATGTGAGCTGTGTGTTCGTATTTCCAGCAGTTCATCCAGAGTTCCTTCACTGTGTTATGCTGGCAGTTGCAGCTGTCAGTGGTGTTCTGTATCTTTTTGAGGTGTCCTTATGGAAACTGTGGATGGAACTTGGTGGAGCCCTGGAGAATAAAATCTGTTCTTTCAGGACAAATTAGTTAAGGATGGCAGTAGGCAGACTAACTTATTTTGTATTCTAATATTACATAACCTAGCATGTTAAGTCTGTTTTCATACATGGTTGTTGGGTTTCCTTGATCTAAGGTCTGTTTGGCTGTTTTTAACCTAAAGGCTCATCTAATTCATCCTTCCAGGTTTCATCCCTTCTGTCTTTCTTTTAAAATACCCTAATATCTAAGGGAAAAATCTTTATTGGCTTTGTGTGGGTTTTGGTTTTTTTCCAGACCCTGATATAAAGGGCATATTGTAACATCGATTGGCAAGAAAGTAGATGGGAATTGGACCTGTGTTACTCTACTTCTCCCTGGCTTTTTGTAGCTTATAGAAAAGTATTGTAGCCCGCTGTAGAGCTGCCAAACTCTGTTATCTTACCCTAGGGATGTGGCAGGTTTATGGCTAGAAATACAAAAGCTAGTTTAAACTCATCTTGGTCTACTACTTTTTCTGGCCACAGTACATGTACTGGTTAGTAGACAATCCCTGGCAGTGAGTTGGTATGCTATTCGTTATTCCAAGGCCAACAAAAATTTCATTGTTAATAGTGCTTGAATATAATCAAGAGATCTTTTCCACAAAGAGTGGAGGTGTAGTATCAGTGAACTGCAAAAACTGGGCTGGTAAATATTTACTGTGTTTGGACATTGGTGGTGTTAAAACACTTTTTAGTGGAGGAGCAGGACATATACAGGGATGTGGGAACTGCATTGATGATCATATCTTATGACTTGTCAAAAATAGTCTTTCTAGTTGGAGCAGGTAGCTCCTTGATCATATGGGAAGGTAGCGTTCTTTCAAATTCTACAATACCAATTTCAGTATTTCATTTCTGTGTAAAATAATTCTGTTTGCTCTTTTAAAGAGCCTTCTAAAGACTCTTAAAGTGGAAAAATCAGATTACTTAGGCATTTAATTTCCAGGAGTTACTGAACTTACACTATGACTTCTGATTCTTTTGTTCAGAATTAACAATGAAGACACCAGTGATTTACTGTGCAGAATTTAACAATTTGTCATTCACCGTTTTCATTTTTTTTAATCTGAAGATGAGAAAGGGGGAAGGTTATTAGACAAATACGTTTCTAGGGGCATTCTGTATTATATTAGGTATTTCAGAACCTGTTGAAAGAAGGAGGACTTGATCACTGCTTGGGTGATTGTATGATCATCTTGTAGGATGGAATGGATTTAAATATGTAAAACAAGCAGTTCTATTGGTGAATGAGCTGTTTTTCGTTTTGGAAGATAGGTTTGTATCAGAGAAGATGGGATTATTTTAGAGCTTTTATCAAAATGGAGTATTTTTCCTGAGTAATTCTACAATGCATGTCAAGCTCAGCATCTTGAATGTGTCAGTTTCAAGTATGTTAAAAAAACCACAACACCCCACAAAATATGAACTGCTCTGCTGCCCCAGAAAAACTTTATTGCCAAATCACTAAAATAAGAGTTTCCTCTGTTGTATATTTTGCTTTCTTCCAGCTTCCAGGTAGGTAGCTTCTCTATGCTGTTGAATTTTAATTGCTCCCATTATAACTTCTGATTCCCAGTTTCCTGCCTTGCCCCAGTTGGTGTTTGGGTATTGCTGTTGGTTTGTTCTGTCTGGGCTGGTGTGGAGATACATTAGAGAATTATATTTGGCTCCTCTAAGTCCCTCAAGACAACCCAGACATTCTGCCCTGTTGCCTTCAAATGTTACACAGCAATACTAAGAACCTGGAGCTTACCTTTCTAGAATTCTTGGGTGGGCTTTCCCTACTACCTGGAAATACTTTGAACAGAGAAGATTCAGCCAGCTCTCTGTCTCGGGCAGAGTAACGCTGCTTTATTTCTAGCTGGTAGGAAGATTTAGGCCCAGTTTGGGGTGGTACAGAGGGACTTGGAGAATCCAAAGTAGCAGGTAAGAAATTGTGCTTCCTTTCCCCAGGTGCTTCGTCCTACATAGATGACAAAAGTATAATTGAAGGGACCATCACAGACATGGTAGAAAGAACCCTGTTAATGTAAAAAACACAACACAAGCCAAACGCCTAACCACTCACCCCACACCCCACACCCCCCTCAAACCCCGAAACGAGCAAACAACAGAACCAAAACACACACCACTCACCTCCCATAAAATTTCATGGAGCAATTGCATATTTTTGCCAAGTTAAATTACCTGAATAAAACATTGCCTTCTAAATGCCTTCCAGAATTAATTTGAGCTTTATCGCTATGTATTTAGACCCGAATTCTTCAGACATAACAAATATATAGTCTCATAACAGTGTGGAATATAAGATCAAATGTCTAATATCTAGTTATTTAGAGAGTCATTTGGTGTGAGTTTTTAGTAAATTATGAGATTTCCTGTTAAAACTTCCCATGAGATTTCAAAAGTATCTGATAACTTAAACTTTCAAGAAACTTTGCGTCTTACAAGATGATAGTTGTTAAAATCTTGTTGGTGTTGCAGATTGTCTTTAACTGTAAGCTAGTTACCCTTTCTGCTGTGTGGGTAAGTATGGCTCGAATATTTTAAATAATGGGAGAATCTCCCCCAAATGCACAGTTTTTAGTCTGGTCCTTCATGCCCTGCCTGGTTACCAAGCAGGGACAGTCAACAAATTATCCAGGGAACTATATGTAAGCAATTTCTTGTGCTAGTATACAGACTGAGCAGTAAAACCAATCTAATTTCAGCCCCATTCAAAAGGGTATTAATACACCCTGCTTTTGTCACTGTAAAAATGTCACTCTTACTTGAAGCTTACACTGGAAGGAGTGACATTTTTTCCTTTTTCCTGGGATGCTGTTTCTGGTTTGTGGGTTTTTTTCTGTGACAAAGATCTTTCTTTTTTTTTTTTTTCTTCTTGTAGGTTGAAAGAAGAAAGGGAGACCTGCTTGTCCAATGAAGATGCACTCTTAGTCTTCAGCTATTTAAGCTGAATGCATTGTGATTTCCAATAATTGAGACAGTGATTCTGAAAGCTGTCTACATTAATGAAAAGAACAATGTAGTCAGCTTAACTGAATCATCAGTGTTGCATATTGAATAGAACATGATAAACCAATCTTGATGGACTCATGCATGTTAGGAATATAGATATAAACATTTATTAAAGCATTGTTGTTCTTTTTTAAAAACAGTAGTTTTAAAAATGGAGAAATATGAAAATGTACCACCCCTCCCTAAAGAACCTGCAAGAGAAATGAATGTGGAGAATCATACTTGTCCCCCACCTCTGCCGCCTAATGAACAGCCTCCACCACCTCCCCTGCAAACGTCCAGTGACGCAGAGGTAATGGACGTTGGCTCTGGTGGTGATGGACAGTCAGATACCCCTGCTGGGGACACGCACAGTATCTGCAGAACACAGCTTCTCACAAAGGGATCTGCCTGCTACAAAAGTCGTCTTATAATAGACCCTAACAATAGTGACCAAAGCCCAAGAACTGCTCGTCATGCACCTTCAGTTCGCAAGTTCACCCCAGATCTTAAGTTACTTAAAGATGTAAAGATAAGTGTTAGCTTTACAGAAAGCTGCAAAAGCAAAGATAGGAAAGTTCTGTACACTGGAGTTGAGCAGGATTATAAGGCAGATACAGATTTTGGTATTAATAATGTAAATGGGGATTTGCATGTTTGTCCTTTTGGTGGTAGTAATGGTAAAGCTGTAGGAGTAGGGGGTGAAAATGATGACAAGAAGGATGATGAAAACGATATTGATCAGGAAAAGAGAGTGGAATATGCTGTTCTGGATGAGCTAGAAGACTTTACCGACAATTTGATGGAAATAGATGAAGAAGGAGGAGGGTTCACATCTAAGGCAATCGTTCAAAGAGATAAAGTGGATGAAGAAACCTTGAATTACTCATATGAGGTAAGGAAATCCACAGGTTTTTGGTGGGCAAGAGGTTTCTAAGTGGCTAGAAAAAAATATGTAGAGATGTTCACTAAAACAGTTCTACAAATGTGCAGTACTTGAGTAAAAAAAAAATGCAGAATTTTGAGACAGAACTTTGGCTGAAAACTTTTGTAAATTATGTTGGTCAAACTTCTGAGTTGTGTGTCAGCTTCTATAGTCTTGTTCAAACGTAACATTGAAAAGGTTTCTTACACAATTGCAGCTCATTTTATCATGAAAAAATACCAGTTTTCACTTACGAAAACTTATTTTCTTATTTTTCAGTCTTTTTACTGGGATCATTGGAAATTTCTAGTTTCTGTCTGTATGGAAGTACATAGACAAAATGTCTACTTTTTCTTTGCAAGGGGAAAGGGAGGTTAGTAGCCCCAGAAGGATGGTGTCTGATGAAGTCTCTTTCAGGATGACTTTGATAATGATGTGGATGCTCTGCTGGAAGAGGGTCTTCGAGCACCTAAAACAAGGAGACTAGAAAATGAGAAATACGGTGGTGAAAGTGATCACCAGTCTGATGGAGAAACAAGTGTGCAGCCAATGATGACCAAAATTAAAACTGTACTTAAAAGTAAGTTAATGTTCACTAAATATGGGGGGTTTTATGTGGCTTATATCTGTAGGACAAAAGTATATCAGCAAGCAAAGTTTAGGAAAGCAATTCTTGTGAAATAGTTAATGTTACAGAATTGTATTGTTTTATGGACTGTAGGATATGGTTTTTTTCATGTTCCTCAACAGTGAAGTTGATTTTTTGGTAGTGCTCTTGATCTTCATATGTTGTATGTAATGAGAATCTATTTTAGTGTGTGGATTATGAAGAACACTAACTCGGTGGTGGGGCGGTGAACAAGGATGATCTTATCTTTTGTCTTCAGTACTGCAAAACTGCTGCAGACTGTTTGTGGTCATTGTGAACTTCTTCCTACTTTAGTTGTATAACTTCTGTTGTTGAAATTGCTCTATGTGAAGTCTTTATGCATGCATCCTAGGGGAAAAAAAAACATAAGGAAAGTCACTTACTTTATCAAGTTTCATCATGTAAATGTTTCAAACCTACTAATAAAGAAGAAATGAGAATGTGAACCAATCCAGAAGAACATAACTGAAAATAGTCTGAATTATAACTAAAATTTGAATGTGCTCCAGGGGAGTATCTTACAGCTTCACTATATTCCAGAATAAACCAGAGAAAATTCATTGGTGAAATGAACAAATAAGTCTGGATAAAAACTAGTGCTACTATTGCTTTTCAGTTGAAAACATAATGGAGTCTAATTTTGCAGGACTTAATGTGGGTTAGAAGCATAATTAATTTATTAAAGCAAAACAAAATCTTTCTACAGAACCTTTTTAGTCTTGTTTCAGTGTCATTTTATCCTTTGAGACAGAAAAAGCAGTAAGAATAAAAATGTTAGTTCTTTTTCTGTTCTTCTAAGCTGTCTATCCAAGTTTAAAGCGACTCTTTGCTTTAAAGGTCGTGGCCGCCCTCCTACAGAACCTTTGCCAGATGGATGGATCATGACATTCCATAACTCGGGCATTCCTGTATATCTGCACAGAGAATCTAGAGTTGTTACCTGGTCTAGACCTTACTTCTTGGGAACAGGAAGCATAAGGGTGAGAGCTGTCAGTTACTTAAATACTGATATTTAAAAATCAGATATGTTCCTCAACAGTTCAATATTTTTCTATTTTATTGAGCTTCTTTCCAGCCTTGGATTTAAGGTACTTGCAAAATAAACTCCTCTGTTCCTGAAAACATGGTATGATTTTTCTTATGGTGTTTTGGTTTTCCATTTTTCCAATGAGTTTGGGTGGTTAAAGTGACTGAGATAGTCTTGTTTGGTGCCTTCGTTGTTCTAGCATGTGGCTGCAAAATGTTGGTGTTATTCCACCATGAAATGTATTTAGATCTCTTATTTGCAACTGTAAATTAGCCTGAGCTGTGGCTTATGGTCCACATGTACGGAAGTAAGCACGTGATGTTCCTGAATCCAAGGAATCTGCAGAAATTGCACTTAATATCATGGGCTTAAACCCCAAGAGAGCTCAGTGGATTCTATGAAAGCATGTAGTGTTTGCCTGTAGTTGAACAGAATATAATTTGGATCTAAACCAGCAAACACACTTGAAGTGTCAGTGTTAGGTGGTGCCAAGATATCATAGCAGTGGACATACTCAGATCTTGAGTAGAATAAGATTTGCTGACCAAAGAGACTCTGGAGCCTCGACTAAATAAAAGTAACTTCCATCTTGTTAACATCTTTTGGTTTTGAGTTTTGTTTTTGGTGACCTTAAGGTCCTGAAACCTTCTGTATTATTTTATATTTGCAGAAACATGATCCTCCCCTCAGTAGCATTCCCTGCTTGCATTACAAAAAAATGAAGGAAAATGAGGAAAGGGAACAAAACAATGACATAACCCCGAACGGGGAAGTGTCGCCTGTAAAGCATCTAGATAAATCTTCAGAACTGGATTGCCAAACAGAAGAACCGGACTCTACTGCTGCTGATTCTGGGCCTTTAGATGACAAAGACCCCTCAGGGGGAGATGCAGCACAAGGAGCCTTAGGACAAGTTAAGGCCAAAGTTGAAGTATGTAAAGATGAATCTGTAGGTATGTATGGAAAGCGGTGTCTTTTCTTGGCTACAGTTGGGATAACGGCCTTTGGGATAAATATGCTTTATTCCAGACTTGACAACTGAATAATATCTTCCCGAGATCAGAAGTATGATGCTTCTTGCACAGTTTTTCATATGCAGAGATCTGAAGAAGTAGATCCAGTTTCAGAAAGGAGTTTTGATTTTTTTTAATGGGAAGAGAAACATACAGTGGGGATTTTTGCTGAAGACTTCAGAGTCCTTGTGCAAAGGTTTTACACACAAAAATGTGAAAATTTTGGAAGTTTAGTCCCATAGACTTTATCGCAGTTTAAGAATCAATTAAGTCAATGTGTACATATAAATTGCAGTTGTCAAGTGTGTTTGTGTGACTTCTTTAAATAGGCTTTTCTGTGCAGTCTTTGGCTGAATTGTGTCTATTGCACTATGATCTCTATAAGATGAGTGGTGCAGTAAAACTAGATTTGCTTATTTGCACAAGTCTGGCCGAATAAGTTATGCAAATATAATTGCACTCATGCAGAGGGCTATAGGGCTTCGTCATTTTATTTGTGCAAGTCTGATAGCTATTACACAAAAAGCTGCTTAAAGATGTCATACCAAAATCACCACCAAACTTAGAGGAACTTAAAAAGCTCATGTGCCGCTTACCACAACTGGGGACCTGAGTGTCGTCTGTGTAAATTACTGCTGCTCAGAATGCTGGTACAGGTTGTAGGCTACTGCTTACCTTCATAGAGTTTGAACACAAAACTTGTCTTTGTCGTTACCTGCGTCTTGTTCAGTCTGAAAACCATGCCAAAAGATTTTAAAAAAAAGAAAAAAATCATTAATAATTAGCAGCAAAACTAAAACCAGTACGCACTTATTTTCTATGTGAAGTTCACCTGTCTGTCTCTATCTTTAAATAGGATCTGTTCTGTATTACTGAAAAAAATACTGAGCGATCAAGTATAAGTGTGACTTGCATTTGGGATTCCTTGTGGAAGGAAACAGTGCCAGCAGCTTGCTTTTGCTTGTTTACATCTTGGGCTGCTACTCTTTATTTTTGCTGATTATATCTGCAGAAATATCCTATAAGGGGAGAAGCAGCTGTACTTCAAGGGGAGGGGCAGTCTTTTAGTACTCTGTATGTGAAAATGAGTGTGTTAAATTCTGTTTAGAGGCTAACAGGTACTCACGGAGCATCATTAGATAGTGTTTCATGGGATGCTGTTTAATAAATAGGCAGCAATGGTCAGTTTTGGCCTCAGGAAACTAAGGCTTATGGCATGACCCCTGTTACTCCCTGTATACCTTGCTTTAATGAATGAAATGTGAATAGGTGATTAAGTAGAACAGTTACTATTGGTTTGTTACAAATTGTCCTGGGTATTATGCTGGTTAGGGCTTAGTAAAATCTTCAAGTGACAGAATAAAATGTTCTTTTTTTGGTTTTGTTTTCCAGTTTGCATGAATGTTTTGCATTTGACCCAGTAACAGAAAACTTGTAATTAGTTCTGTTAGTATAAAATAGCATCCTAACCTTGAATATGTGAAATAAAGCCACTACTTTTGGCCCTAGTCTAAAAAAATAATTATGTTTAAAACAGTGGAAATAGTGAACTTAATGCTTGCTTAATGATAGAGAGAGTAACTTGCTTGTGTTTCTTAGATCTGGAAGATTTTAGACGCTATCTTGAAAAGCGTTTTGACTTTGAACAAGTTACCGTAAAAAAATTCAGAACCTGGGCTGAGAGACGGCAGTTCAATCGTGAAATGAAGCGGAAGCAGGCAGAATCTGAGCGGCCAATCCTACCTGCCAATCAGAAACTCATTACCTTGTCCGTGCAAGATGCACCTACAAAGAAAGGTTAGTTTGCCTACCTGGAGTTCAAATATTCTGTATCACAGACTAATTACAGTTCTAAGCTTGCTGAAAAAAAAGAAGAAACCAAATTGTAATAAGTCCACTCTCTTCTTGTACTAGAATTCTCTGTTTGTGGATCTGTCATATTACATAGAAAGGAAAAATACTGTCCAATACACTTCCTGTTAAAAACCCTTTCATTTAGGGATTATTCTTTTTATTGATGGTTGCAGTCCTGGTAGCTGGTTGCTACCTTCAGCTGCTTTTTACTGTTGGTCATTACTGAAAACCCTCCTGCCTCGTCACTCAATGCTACAGCCTTCTCAGTTCTATGCCAATTCTAATTTGTCCCAAATTAGGGACAAATGCCAGATTGATCTAAAGTAAAACCTACAATTAAAAATACAATATTAAAGCAGTTTGACAGAATCAGTTAAAGAACTGTGTGTACAGTGTGAGGAGTGGCTCTCATGTCTAATGAGAAGCTGGGCGAATTAGCTCTTACCTGTATTGGCTGTGTAGCCAGAGTAGTATGTTTAACTGCGCTTTGATATTTAAAATGTCCATAGGCCTGTGATTTGGGGTTTGTTCTTGTTTTGTACGTTGTCATGTTTCTGGGTTTCTTCCCTTTAGCAGAATTAAAGCTTATGAGCTGCAAATTGACCATTCCCCATTACAGGGAGGTGCAGTTGAGTTTTTAGGTAATAGGCTTTATCTTAAATTCTAGGTTTAGAGCCACATTGAAACAACCTAAACTAAGGTCAGAATTTTCCATGTCTGCTTCAACAGCACTGCATTTAACTTGAGCAGGCACTTATCCCTTGTAGTTTGTCATTTATGTATTCGTAGTAGAAATTGTCTGTTGAAGACTGGAACTGCTCAGCTGTCTTCCCCTCCCACTCTCTCTTTTTTTGTAGAATTTGTCATTAATCCCAATGGGAAATCTGAAGTTTGCATACTGCATGAATATATGCAACGAGTCCTAAAGGTTCGCCCTGTTTACAATTTCTTTGAATGTGGTAAGTCTAAGCCTTTTTTTTTTTTT
>KZ507167.1:14704-25819 GCA_002844005.1 Limosa lapponica baueri | reverse complement strand
AATTTCTAGGGCTGGAAATGTAATGCAGTGTCTCACGTATTTGTCAAATGAGACTGAGTAGCAACTAGGAGCTTCTGGAATCTGAGGATATCTGAAACTGAAGTGGCTTATAAAGTTTCTTTGTTTATATCTGCCTGTGTTGGGCAGAACTTGTTCTTGATACGAATGCGAGAGGCTCTGTATCCTCATGTATACCAAGGAATATTAAATTTATGGATTGTTAAACTTAAATAATTCACGCTAAACTTGGATTGTTGTATTAAACAATTAGCCTAAAGGGCATGTTGGATTTGGGTGATGTACTGGCTTTAAAAGTGTTATACTGATCGTGTGTCTTCTCAGGCCCACAGGAAAGCTAACCTCCATTTTCTCTTCTACTCTAGAGCTGGCAGAACACAGGCTACAAAGCAGAGAAAAACAAAGCAACGCAAACAACCAGCTAGAATCAAAGCAGAGAGAAATGCTAATGCCTTGGTTAATACAGGAGAGGTTCCACCCCTGAAAAAAATGAGACTGTAAGTCATCAAAGTCCTTCTGTTTGGGGCTTGAAAGGGGGATACAACTGTTTCTTTGGAAAGGATTTCCACTTGTCTGAGGGGGTTCTCAAAGCAAGGTTAGGAGGAGGTACCTGAAACCTGATTCCTGATACTGGTTTCATAAACAAGAAGAAATGACTGTAAGACCTGAAGGAAACACTCTGTTTGGAGGTGGAGATGTGAATGAAATAAGCTTGGGTTTCTTAAGCTTCTTACTCCATACTCAGTGTTTGTCAGCTAGCTTTCAATTTGGTTTAACTTGTCCATCAGGCAGTCTGTGCTGGGAAAGAGTCGCAGCTGAAATATTTCTCAAATTAGCTTAACCACTAAGATATCATATAGTGATAAGCTTGAGGTCAGGAAATTGAAGTGCGATCTTTCAAACGCTGCTGTACCTAGATGAACTCCAGTACAGCTGCCTCCTCAAGAAAACCCTAAGTTCCAAAAACTCAGTAATTCATCTTCCCTTCTACAGCCTTAGAGTACCAGGGAAAACTAGACCATCTATACCTGGGCCCGTGGTGAGGTAAGGCCGGTCTGCCGTACCTTAGAACCTGCCAGGTGTTGGGATGTTGTGCATGGTGGTGAGAACTGCTGGTGATCTTTCACTTAGAGCACAGTTAATCAAAGTGCTTTGCCGTAACGACTTGTTATCTTAGTTCTAGCAGCAGCGAGAACCTGACAGAAGAATCCACAAAGACAGAGCCCCTGGAGAATCCTGAGCCCTCTCCAGGGAGAGGGAAAAGCAAACTGACCGTGCCCTCCAAACCAACAACGTTAAAGTACGTAGCTTTCTTGTGACTCGTCTTTGCTAATCACAGTTGATTTAGGTGACAGCCCTGGCTAGACTGTTTTCAGCTTCAACTCAGCATGTGATGGTATCACATTTAGTAAACATCAGATCAAGGCAATGATATTAGGATGAAATGTACTTCACCAACTGATCCTGTGCAAAGGGAAGCTTTTGCTTTTCATTTGAGGAAAAACTTGCTCATGGACGAAGCATGCATACAGCAAATGTGTGGGCAGGTTAGCAGTTAGCTGCAAGCCTTCTGGAGCAAACAAAATCCAAACAGATCTTTTCTAAAGAGTGTAATTTTATGATGAACGATGCTTCAGCAGTGGAGTCAGAGATAAGCATGTTCCATTGCACTAACATCATGCTGTGAAGCAGGAAGGCATATCTCAGTCTTTTTAACGTGCTTCTGCAGGAGGACCAATGTTTCTGGCAAGGTGAAAAGTACAGAGGAGCAGGAGCTGGAGAAGATGCAGCAGTTGCAGCGGGAGGTTATGGAGCTGCGGAAGAGGAATGAGGAATCTCTGAAAGCAGCTATTGCTGGAACAGGTGGGCTCTAGCTGAATTGCAGATTGAACCTGTACTGGGCTCAGCTGGAGAGTGCTGCATAGAACTGTACAAGTACCTTTAAAAACATTCCAGATTTTGTAACAAGTATTAGGACTAGGCGGCTTTTAATGTAGATAACTGCCTGGAAGCAGGTTTGTTTTAGGGGGTGGTGGTTTTGTCATGTTTTGAAAGGTTATAGATGAGGTCTCTAACTTGAACAGTTTTTGGGAAGTAAATGTTTTCCTCCCCCTCCAAAAGGCTTCCATACCTTACATGCTCTTTTTCTTTAGGTCAACCTGTGAAGAGACCTGTTGGCCAAGTAACAAAGCCAATTGACTTCCATTTCTGCACGGAGAGTAGAGTTAAACAGCATGTGGAAAGCCAGCCTGGGAATGAGTACAAGGAGGTGGATTTTGCTGCAGTACTGAGAAAGCATCCTCCTTCTCCAGTGAGAGCCAGAATATTGCTTGCAATCAGCTGACTAATTCTTGACATCACTTTCTTTCTGCTTTTGCAACACACGTGCTGCTGGTAACCCACAGAGAGCGTTACCGCAGGAGAGGCAAGCGTTGTGCAAACGTAACTGTTAGCTCACGGCATATCTGCATTGCCACAAGACTCTAAAGGACCCTTTTGAAAAGGGCCTTTTAATGTCATATCTTCTGGTCGTTACACTTCATGCTTTAATCTTCCACTTCATACGGTTTCCCAATGTGCTTGTGCGTGTTCAGACAGTTAAGACTTATGTCTAATGTTAAGTGTTATCTTCTTTTCAATATGGGGAAGGGACAGATGCCTTGAATCAGAGAGGAAAGGAAATGTCATCAAAGCAGCCTGTTTTAAATGGCCATAATGACTGTAGTGTTTTCTCTCCAGGGGCGATTGCCAAAGGGACCCACTGTCCCCAAACCTTTCAACCTGTCCCAGGGAAACAAAAGAAAACTCGAAGAAACCTCCTCAGAATACGTGTCCCTTGCTGAGCAGGTAGAAGCATTCCAAAAGCGCACACCCTCTCGTTACCATTTGAGGAGCAGGAAATCTGACGAAGGTGAGCAGTCCTGGCCAGGAGACTGTCCACAGAGATTGTGGCAGAGCAAGAAAGATGCTTTGACTACTCTATGAGCAAACAATTCTGTGTCTGTCGCAGGCCTTGCCGTTAACTGCTGGTCTCTGTCACTTCAACTTATAGGCCCAGTTCCAGGAAAGGTGGTGAAAGCTCGGATTACAAAACCTAAAACACCGATGCTTCTAACAAAGCAGCGCTTCAGACCTGCCACCTGCAAAACTGCAGCAGAGTTAGAAGCAGAGGAATTGGAGAAAATTCAACAGTAAGTAAAGGTTTGCTCTAGTCCTCCAAGCGAGAATTGTACCACACTGGAAATGTCTTTCAGATACCAAATATCACTTCTCAGGAACACCCTTTTTGCATAAAAGAATGAGTAGTATAAAAATATTGAGATTCTTCTAGCTTGTGCATAACCCTGTGGCTCTGATCATAGGGATATGAAAGTAGCCAGTTCATTTTGAAGAAAGAGCTCTTAGGAGAGCTGATCTTGGGTTGAGTACAGCTTATGATCAGTAAAGCAAACCCAGTATAGCAGTATAGCCTGTGTGTGCTTCAAAACTCTCCTGTAGACAAAGTTTTGGACTGCCAAGAAAGCAATCCATCAGGTTTTCCTTAACATGTTGCTGTTTCAAAAGCGAAGGAGGAATTGCTAGCTAGAGCTGTGCACTATGTAACGTGTGTGTGTGGCACAACTGCTTCTGCACCTGAGTATTGCTCTTTTACGCTGTGTGAGAAGGCATTTGCTAGAAGCTTCATCTTGCCATGTACAATATGTGGTGACTCTCTCCATCGTTCCTGTGTAGGTACAAATTCAAAGCACGAGAACTCAATCACAAGATCTTTGAGGGTGGACCACTCCTGCCCAAGAAACCTCCTGTGAAGGAACTCACACAACCCGTTGGCTTTGAGTTGGAAATAGAAAAAAGGATTCAGGAGCGTGACAGTAAGAAGCAGCAGGAGGAAGAGCACTTTGAATTCCATTCCAGGCCATGTCCAACGAAAATCCTGGAGGAGATTGTGGTAAGAAGCTTAGTAATACCCAGACCTGGGAATTAGGACTGAGGTGGCAATTAGCTTCAAAAAATGTAGCTATATTGCATTATGTATTTAATAATCTTCACTAAACACTGTCTGTCACTAGGTAAGAACTGCAATGAGTACGTACTGTGCTGGGTTGGGTTGTTTCTCTGTGCTTTTTCTTGGTACTTAGGCTTGGGTAACTCCTTACTGGCTCTTCTGAACAGGGTGTTCCAGAGAAGAAAGCGCTTCCTGTTACAGTCCCCAAGTCTCCAGTCTTCACCTTGAAAAACAGAACCCGAACGTCTGGCAGAGATGAAGAAAAGGTAACTGCTGTGAGTAGGCTGTAGTCAAGCCTTCTGGTCCCACCGCAGTGTCTGCCTTGGCCAGGCTGCTGTACCTCTGCCAGCTGGGTGTGATGAGCTGGTTCCGTTAGCCCCTTCCCTCCTGTTAGACAGTTCCTCCAGTGGTTGTCTTTCTCTGTGCCGTTCCCTTCTAACGATCTAGTTGCTGCTACTCGTTTTACAAAAACTGAATTCTCACACGAAATGAAATAACTCAATTTAAACGTGAGGGCACTGACTAAGGTTCCTGAGGTGTTGCTGCTATGAATGAGGAAAGTGAGCTGCTTAAATTTCTGAAGGACATTGCCCTTCCCTATTCTGTTACTGAAAAGGGCAGATATTGCACATGACCCTTCTTCCTGCAGTCACTCTGGATCCATGGAAGTGGGGAACAGGATTCAGAATGCATCAAGTCCTTCCTTCTTTCCCTCTTGTGAAGAGAGTGTTAAAGAATTACAGTCTAATTTGGATGAATACTAGAACTGACAGTGGTTTGGAAAGAGGAAGAACTTGCCTGTCGTTCAGGATGCCTGTAAATTGGTACTCTCCTGGATTTCTAATTTTTACAGTGTCCTGAGTGCTTGGTGCTGTTGTGACCCTTATTAGAGGAACTCTAGTATTCATGGCTTTCTTTGGCAGGAGTTGTAGCCTTTCTACAAAAATAAAAAAAATCTGGTTCCTGTGTCAGATCCTAACACTAATATCCCTTTAGGAAAAAGAGGTGGTCCCTCTGATCAAAGCTAACCCGATGCCACATTATGGAGTGCCCTTCAAACCTAAAATGCCAGAGCAGAGGCACGTGGAGGTTTGCCCCTTCTCTTTTGATGCTCGTGACAAAGAGCGGCAAATACAGAAAGAGAAAAAAATAGAAGAAATGCAGAAGGAAGAGGTAAGAACTAGAAGCTACCTGGGCTTCCAGTCCTTAAGTAAAAAGGATGTGGCAGGACTTGCCTCTTGCTGTTGGTTGTTAAATTTCCGAAGCTTTTTGCCCTTGAGGAATGGGCAAGTAATATTTCAAATTGTTTCTTTCAGATGCCAAAGTTCAAAGCGCTGCCTCTACCTTACTTTGACCACGTTAAACTGCCAGAAAAGAAGGTCAAAAACCCAACTCAGCCTGAACCGTTCAATCTGCAGGTTGATGAACGGGGAGCTGCCAAGCTGCAGAGCTGGAAACAGCAGGTGGGTTGAAAAAAATAACGGGTATGACTAGACTTAAAGTAGCTAGTGGAGCTGTGATGGACTTCAGAAGGTGTCCTGCTTGAGTTGAATCAGGATCCAAGTTTGAGCAATGAATTACCCTGTCATTGGTGTGAAACTTGTGCTATGGGTTAAGGACTGGTGGCTTTTTTTTTTTTCCTCTCCATTCATGGTAAGTGATGGGATTTACCACATCTGCATGAACAGCTTTCTAAGCAGCAACTATGTGCAGCTGGATTCCTTTGACCATCTCTGTGCTTGGGGATTTATTTGGCATATAAATAATATACTGCTTTTCTCATGTGAAGTCTGCAGTGAACATCTGAAATCCTCTTCAGGCTGTTTTTTGGCAAAAGTAACTAGCAGGCAACAAGTGACACAACTTCTTGACTTTAATGTAATTTTCTATGCAAATGATTTGATCTAAGTCAACCAAGCTTTTCCAGTGTTGGGAGTGCTGAAGTCTGGGTGGGGGGAGTTGGTCTTTGTTATGCCTGGCACTTGATGGGCTCTCTTCTCTTGCAGCTTAAAGAAGACTTGAAAAGGCAGAAAGAGGCAGCATGTTTTAAAGCTCGTCCCAACACTGTGGTGTACCAGGAGCCTTTTGTGCCTAAAAAGGAGAATACGCTGTTATCAGGTGGAGTTACAAGTACTTGCTACACGGTCTTGGCTGATAACTCAGAACTGATGCAATTAAATGATGATTAGACTGGCTGTTGCCTCTTCTTTATCAGCACAGCCAATAGTGCCTTGCACTTAATCAACTAATTCCCTAACAGCTTGTGTCCCCTGGGGAGTGGAGGAGTTTCCTCTCACTGGCCCTCTGTCCTGCACTAATGTGGCAGCTGTATTTAACAGCTCTGCTGCAATTGGGGGATGATTGATGTGTGCTAGCTCAGGATACGGGTAAATAGTATGCAAGGAGCTCCCTGTAGAGACAGCTGGTGTTTCTGCAGCAGCTGTCAGTCTTTTCCTCCCATTTCTAATGAGATGAAGGCATCTACAGCTTAGGCTAAACTAAATTTTGTAGGGTACAGAACCAGCCAAAAACTTGTTTGTACTAACAATTGTGTGCTTGCTCCCTCCTGTGAGAACACCTGTGATGGGGCTAACATCTGCATTAACACTGCTCACGTTTGGGCGTAAGGTTCTCTATTTTCCTGAAGCCTGGAGGTATCTACTAACTCCCCTTGCCAGGTGAAGCGCTCCAGAGGGAGCCTTCATTTGAGGCTAGTGCTGCTCTGCTTTACATGACTGTCTTTGCTTTGTTATCTCCTCTATTTCTAAACTTAGAGAGCCTTTCTGGTTCCATAGTTCCTGAAAGCTTTGAGCTGGCAACAGAAAAAAGAGCTAAAGAGCGGCAACAGTTCGAAAAACGCTTGGCGTATAAAGAAGCCTTGAAGGAGAGGCATGAGGAGCAGGTCAGACAGCAACAAGAGGAGCGTGAAAAGGAAGAGGTTGCTAAGCTAAGACAAGAACTGGTAAGTGAGCTATTTCTGAACTGGGGCTGTAAAGTAACCCAAAGGGATGTGTGAATATACTAAATGAGCTAATGTCAATGTTGAGCTGCATTAAGATCGTCTTTTCAAGCTTCCCTGCTGCAAACTGACTCCTCATTAACTTTACAACAGGCCTTAAAAAAAAAAAAAAGGCAGCTCCACTGAGATGACTGACTTCTGGAGCTGTGTGTGTGTAGTCATTACAGCGGAATGATCCCTGTAAAATCCACAACCCCAAAATGTGCTTTGCATGTTCCTGGTGGCTCCCTCCGGTGTCCTCAGCAGTGCGGTAGTCTTGTAGAGAGACACCTGCCTTCATCCCACCGATGGCTCACCTGCAGGTTTCAGCTTCATCATAACTTGCAACCATTTGCTTCATTGTGTCCTTGATTTTTTTGTATTTTTTTTTTTTTTTGCAGGTTCACAAGGCAAACCCAATACGCAAATACCGCAGCGTAGAAGTGAAGCCCAGTGATCAGCCACTGACTATGCCGAAGTCTCCCAACTTCTCAGACAGATTCCGGTGCTGACGTGCATCCACGTGAGAGCAGGAGGAAGATCCTTGACAGGCAGAGAGGGAACAGTTGTTTTTGTGTGACTGCTCAGTCTCAACTCCTATACTTGGTTGCATTTATTGTTATGTTGAGTAGTTTAACTCCACCTGAGGCACAGCATACAGGCGGTGCCACACGGCCTCGCTTCACATCTAGGCATCTTTTTCTCTAAAGACTACACCAGGTTTTATATTGTATACAAATATTGTGTACCTGAACTAAATAAAAATTCCTGACCTGATCACTGTCTCTTGCTAATGGGCCCATCCTGCTCCTGCAGAAGAGCTTTCAGTAAAGGGCAGTTGGTGAACACACAAGGATGTGCGCATCTGGAAGAGCTGGCCTGTCTTTGTACATCTCGGTATTGGTTTCAAGTGTCTATTTCTTAGACTTTTAATCTGCATAATGCTTGAATTGTGTTAAGTGATGTGGCTTCTGCAAGCAGCAGGCCTGACCCTTGTTGATGTTTAGATGAGTGCTAATATTAATCTTACCCACACTTTAAAGTAGTTCTCTGTACATTAGAGCATTAAACCTTCTGCTTTTCTATAGCTGAAGTCGTTTTATTTGGGGAGCCACTTCACTGGCAAATGACTTGCTGTAAAGCTGCCTCCTGGCTCCTGCCGGCGCAGTTCTCCTGGCTGAAGACACGTCATCTCCTGGCCAGTCTAGCACGGCTTGCAGAACTGAATATAGACCATGTGCTCTGATGTGCTGGAGGGCTAAAACTTCCATCATTGTAAAGAGGTGATCTAATTTAGATTAAAACTTACTAAGAAAGATTTCTTACCTTAACATTGTGATGTGATTTCTTACCTTGTCAGACTGTGTTTAGCCCTTTCCTTGGACTTGCCTTAACAAGAAAGATAACTCCAAAAGGCTGTGTGAGAGCAAGAAGGGAGTTGGGGTACAACTACTCCAAATGATGCTCTCGGATGCTGCTGAGATGAGATGTCTGTGTTGCTGTTACCTCTTCTAACACAGGTGATGGTGTGGTGCTGTTTCCTGAGCCAAAAAGGGACTTGCAAAAACAGGCTGGTGTGGCAGGTGACTGGAGCTGAGCTTGAAGCCGTTGGCAGAAAGAATGAGAGTAAACCCTCTAGTTCAGACTCGGAAATGCATAATTTGGGCTGGTTTGGCTTTTTTTTTATGGGTGTCTCACCTTTATCGCTTGCTGGAACCTGTGTGAGCTGGGCTGCTCACTGCTCTTGTGGTGCTGTTCTGAGCAGAGGAAAACATGGGAAACTTAATGTGTCCAGGTAAGACAAACTGTTTCTTGTTGTCATCTTGCTTTCATTTCCTCTGAATTTGGATACCATTGGAGAAGTATTCTTCAAGTGTGTGGCCTTTTATTCAGATTTTCGTTTGGGTGGAGAAGAGAAGGAGTTCCAACTTGTTTGGTGTGGGCATCCAGCTGAGGGGTTTGGTACTGTCTCATTAACCTCGGCAAGGTGTATCAAGCAATTGCTGCTGTTTTACTCCTAATCTGAGAGAGATGACAGAGACAGAAAGTCCTCAAAGAGCTAGATTCAAAGGCGAACGTTTATTGTACCCGAGGATGATGTTTCTGCAGGGATTCTCCAAAAAAGTGCAACGCTTGAGGGATGTCACTGCAGAGCAGCAGCTGCAGCCGGCGGTCAGCAAGTGTTTTGTAGGGATGTGCTGAACCTCGGTGCTTCAAAGAGCCCCAGCCTTAAACTTTTCTCTGCTTGGATTAAAAGAGAGGAAAAGGCACCTCCACTGAAACAAGGGTTCTTTAAAAAAAAAAAAAAAAACTTAAGTATTGTGCAGTTAATAACTGAGAGCAGTGTATTTTGTGTGTGGGACTAAAGGATGAGTGACCCTGTGATGTCAGGGCTTGTCAGAATGGTGAGGTAAGAAGCAGGGCTCCTTCTTGCCAAGGTTTCGGCTTTTCCTTCCTTTCTCTTGAGGATCTTTACGTGGCGGTGGCAGAACTGGGCCTGAAAGGTCGACCCAATCACGCAGGATGCCTTCAGCTGCATTGCGCTGACTTTGCGGGTAGCCCCGTGTCGCTGGGCTGAGGGTAACGAGGGACTGTTGACAGCAGCAGCCTGGCCCCAAGGCTGTTTGTCACAGGTAACTTGACAGCTCTGCTGATGCACAATTTACAGGATTGACTGGAGCAAGAGGAACCCGTAAGCATCCTCTTGAGAAAGATCTGTGTGGATCTGACCATTTCTGTTGCAGTGGAGCTGCTCCGTGTTATCTGCTGGATGGGGACACGGCAGGACCTCACATGTGCAGTCAAGAGAACTTCTGCTGCAGCCTGGAGTTCCAGCTCCTCCGGAGCAGGCAGCGTGTGGGCAGCAGGAGCAGCAAATATTTATGGCGAGTTGGAGAAAAGCCTGAATGACGATGAGCTGGGGAAGAACGTAAAGGCGAGCAAAAGATAACAAGGCTGCTGAGCTGGAGCAGATATCGATCCCTGAAGGATGGAGCAGCTGGATTTCTGTGACAGCCCTACATGGCCTCTGCCGCAGACCTGAGGAAGGGTTTGTATGCCTGACAGCTTGTCAGTTTTTTCCCTAAGGGGTATCGTTGAGTCTAATAAAAGATATTACCTCTTCCCGCAAACGCAGCCTCTTATATTCCTCATACACTGCAGACTTAGCAAAAGGGAGCCCCGGGCTGCTGTGCCCTGCCAGGGTATCCGGCGTTTGGCAGAGATCTCAGAGTCATCCAGGGGATTGTCACAGGCCGGTGGGTGGCGGGTGGTCAGTGTAACCTGCCCTCTTCATTAGGGGGAGAGGGTTGACATGCCGGAAAAACTGCTCTAGCCTAGAAAATGTGTAAATGATGGGTGTCCTGGAGGAGCTGAATTAATGGGAAATGGGGTTCAGCTAAAGCTTCAACAGGGAGACAGGGGTAGGTGATTTTCCCAGTCCCAGGAGATTTAAAGTGAGAGAATAAAGTTACAGGACTGGAGCAGATCGGGATTTAACGGAGTGCTGTCTCAGCACACGCCTTCAGGGTCAGGGTAGGTTGACAAACTGATGTAAAATCGATATTCTTGCTGTGTGGGTTTTGCAGGAACATTCTTGTATTCAAGAACTCAAAGCTCATCACCTTTATGAGTGTGCCTTCAGAGCAAGTGGGGCTGGAAGGAGACACTGATCAAGGAGAGCTGGATCCAAAATCTTTGATGCGTTTCTAGTTCAGTTTGTTACCAAAGTAATTTGCTGAGAGATGGAACTAAAAGGCAGCCAAAGCTGTTCTGCATTTTTATGTTGAAGGGTAGCTGAGAATGGCAAGATCTTATTATTTTTATGAAAAGGCTTGATGATGCTCTCAAAACTATCAGGCTACCTTGTTGGCTGCTGGTGTGGCCTGCCATGAAGCTGGCAAGGGCAGCCTGTGTCACTGCTGGCCCCGTTGCTGTCCTTGAGGTGTTGCATGGCTCTGGGAGCTCTTTTCATGGTGTTGGGATTTTTCCCTGTCTCTTCCCATCACTTTGATGGGACCTGTCACGACACAAGCAGAGCTCATCGGGGGAAGTCCTGGGTGCTGATGGAAGCAGTTAAGCTGCTGCCTGTGTG
>KZ507165.1:12804-29935 GCA_002844005.1 Limosa lapponica baueri | reverse complement strand
TTGTATTTTCTTCCCTAACATTAATCCAAGATCTCTTGTTTTAAGTTTGCATATGACCATAACAACCATATTTTAGCATTGATCCATTCCCATTTGTTCAGGATCTTGCATACTTACATGAATCCTCCCTTAATCTCCCTTTCTTTAGCTACAGAGGAGAAATATGTCCAAGCTTCCTTCATAAATCATGTCTTGGTTACTAAAACATCTTGGATTGCCCCCTGCCGCACCTTTTCAATGTCTTCCTGTAATGAAGTGGCTAAAACTGAGCCCTCTTTTCTAATGAGACTAGTAGCATGCCAGAACAATTTCTGCAGCTTTATATGCCACACTGCCAGAGCTATATTTCAGAAACTTGTTTGCTCTTTTTCATTTTTGTTATTGTTACCAGGAAATAGTGCTAATGGTTTACTCTATTATCTGCAGTCCCTTCTAGGTTCTTTTCTTAATATGAATTCCATGTTGCATTCCTATTTAGACTGCAATCTTCATGCTTATTCTTTTAGTAATTGGCTACATTACTTCACATTATGCTGCACTGAATTTTATGAACCACTTATCCACCCAAAGGCCAATATGCTTGTGTTATAAATATTACATTTCTGCTCATTCCAAGCAATATTGCTATCACCTGTGTTTAAATCCTTAATCCATTCTGCTCTGGAAACACCTCTGAGAAGGGTGAGCAGCTGCAGTTAAATGGACCAACCGCTATTCAGTCTCTCATAAAAAAAGAAAAATACCATGGAGAATAAAATAAACAGCAAAAAACAATCCACATCATCTGTGTAAGGCCAAGTTCTCCCAAAGAAGTCATTTAACCATCAAAGGAGTTTCCTGACTTCTTAGCCAACTGCATTGTAAGTTACCACACTTCATGAAATCTTGCCCTCCACCAACATCCATCACTGCTCATTGTCTCCTTTAAAGGGTCATTCTTCTTGGGACTCCAGCTTCTTCAAAGGGCTTCCCTAACACCTAGCCTTGGTCCCTTTTTCGTTCTCTCAGCTGAGTTATATCTCTGAGCAAAATTCAAATGATCTCTTTATATGGACTGCCATCCATGTAGCACAGGTATCCACCTCTGCAATTTGTACTTATCTCTACCAGCCCATAACAGTATCCTGGTCTTTCTCCCTGACATCTCCTTACAAACACTTAGCTATTATTTTACAATAATGATGACCGAAATGTTGCTGTTTGCCTCCTTACTCCACTAGACGTGACCCTGCTACTTCTTTCCTTGACGCTTGTGATGTTTTTTGCCTCACTCAAACATTGAAAAGAGAAGCCAAAGATGTGTCAAAGCCCTGCTGGTTCTTTCTACACAGGAGCTGTGAAACTGCCTTTCCTTTCTAAGAACATGCTAAGAACCATGTAGTCTTACAGCTTTCAGAAATTGCTTCAATTTGGGGGTTTTTTTTTGGTCTTGTAAGTATAAGTTTTACTTCATTTGTATCTACACAGTAAGTCTTCCTGCCTCTTGCTGTGACCCTGCTACCTCTCTCTTTTTCATCTCTTCACAAGTCCCACTTCTTGGTCACATTAAATGTAAGTTACTTGCTCTCATTTTAATGCTCTTCACAGCCTACCTCTCACTGGAAATGACATCTCCTGCCTCCACTGTCTGTTAGCAGGGTTTCCAGATAAACTATTGCCCTGCTGCCATCCCCACTTGGGATGGTTTCTCCCTATCCATCCACAGGGCTATCCCATTATCCTTCAAACCCATTCTTATACCACTCCTTGGCTTGACATCTCTAATGGACAAATGTTAGGCAGCTGGTATGCTGATACCGTTTGCCTTCATGCTTATCAACTGTTTAGTAGCTTCTTTGCACTTCACCATCTGTCCATCTCCATCTGCTGTCTCCTGTCTTACGCTTTGGATGTAAGCTCTGGTAGTGGTGACCGTCTTCTAAATTTTTTTTCTTTTGTTAACAGAGCAGTGAGCACAGGGAGTTCTGGTCCATGACTGCTGTTTGCTAGGGACTGTGTAAAACCAATTATTCAGTCAGCATGCCAGTGGGTAATTTTCTCTGCGTGGAACAAGTATGCAACAAGTATGCAAGACAAACATCATATCTTTTTGAATCTATAACTAGCAATCATTCCCTTCTCCTGTTGCTTCCTGTTTCTCTGTTAATGTACAAGAAGATGAAGGGGAGAGAAGGTATATAAAGTCAACCAATATTTATCAGATGCCTTATTCCTTTCCTTCCTTTGGTTTTTCAAAAATCTCTAGGAAAGCAAGCTCAGAAATTGTTTCTTCGGTTCCCCATGAAAGAAATGGAAGAGATGAATTGAAGCAGAGTGACAGCAATGACCTCAAAAATCATGCCTGGGAAAACATTCCTGGTATTGATGAAAGATTAAGGAGTTCTGGAAGAAATTAAATGATTAGGGCTAGCACATCATGATGAGACATCGGAGGCAAAAGGATAGGGAGAACAGTGAAGTATGGTGTTCAGGATGCATGACTGTGAGAAGCAGCAACCTGCACAGCACAGAAGGTAGTGCCCTCAGGTACACAGGCAAGAAGAGGCAGAAGACCACACTGAAAGTATAAGTAAACCAGGAATATGAAGGGAAGACTATGAGTTATGACAGCATGGAAAGAAATATTTTCCTTCCCAAACCTCTGAAATTCCTCCAGAACATCATTACTGTTTCTATAGCAAAAATCTACCACATCTTCTTAACCTCTGACTCATGTCACAAATAAAAAACCTGCTTATGATGGTGAACCCAACTATTGTTCTGCTCACACAATGTAGAGACCCTGAGAAACACCAAGCATCTGCTCTGAGGTACCAGGAAATCTCAAATGCCTCTGAAAGGGGTCAGAGGTTTACTTAGCACCCCTGAAACGGTGTTCAGTTGTCTGCAGGATGGGCCCTTTGTTTCCTTCTTTTAAGCCCAGAGGTAGGAAAAAATCCTAAACACAATACCAGATGTGATTCTAGGAGCTCAGTTTTTACCCTCAAATAACTTTAGGCACTTCAGATGGTGCATTTTTGTTTGTTTTGGTTTTGGTTTTGTTTTAATTATTTTTAGATGCAGATTTTATAGGAGTAATGAAATGACAAATGGTAACACCATTCCTTTTTAATGAAGTGTTTGCCTTCTCAAAGACTTTATTTTCCTACAACTTAGGAGCTTGTGTGAAAAGTTAAAGAAGATTCAGGAAGAATGTATTTCAAGTCAATAAGGGAAATTCAGCTGAGTGGTGTTTAGGAAAGATTTATGATATATCTCATATATTGATCAGCACTGATAATTTAAATGCAATCTATCCGGTGGCTTAGTATTTCAAAAGACAGATCAAACCCAACCATTTAAAACAGCTGCTGCTGGAAGTCTTGGGGACAGTGCTCAGCCTGTATAAATCAGCACAGTTCTGGCAATTTCAATGGATCTATATTGATTTACACAGCACAGAATCTAGTGCTCCACTTCTGAAAAAGCTATTAAAATGCATGGAGTAGATTGACCACGGCTTAATACTGCTAATCCAGCTGCCCTTGGTCTCTCTATTTTCTCTGCTTGGACTTCGATGACACTTACTGTGTAGGTAAGCAGCATTAAACTAAGAGTTCTTCAAAGAACTGGACAGTATTGACTGACAGATGTTTTAAAGCCATTCCTGTAAGTACTGTACTCTGTTAGCAATAGTTTCAGCCTTATGCATACAAGCCCAAACTCAACGTAGCTCTCCTGACAGTTGTGAAATTGTGAGGCAATAGAGCAGCAGAAGGCTAACTTCCTGTAAGGGTAGGACCTACTTTTCAAGAATCAGGTCCCAGCTTTTATTTCAGTCTGTTTCTCATGAGGTACTTTACCAGAGGCAGTCTAGCAAATAAAAACTTCAACAATTGTTTTGCTTTGTGGGATTCATTGCGAAAGTAGATGTCAAGTCTTGTTCATAACTTATTACTAAAACTCCTACCTGCATACAACAAAGAACTGTCAGGCTATATTGAAACTGTTCCAGGCTATATTAAAAGTAGATCCCAATGTTCTTCATCTCCCTTTCTTCCTCCAGTATTTCCCCTTTGTTACCTTTTTATATGAAAAGAAACCGTACATAGTTTTACACAGTAGGCTTTCTGAGGCAGGGACTGCTGCTTTCTGTACTATCACATAGTACAATGGGATTTCCTCCAAGCACTGCAATGATTCCTAAGGATTTTTATTGTAACTTAAGTCAGAGACCTTGTTGGAGAGCATACAGAAGTCTCTCCCCCATATGATAACTTGTGATCTTTATATCTGAGACCAAAGCTCCTGAAACACCAGGAGTACCAAAAGAACACGGACATCTCCAAACACTCACACTACAAAACTTGTTCTGTTTTTCTGCAGGGAACTTTCTTGCCCTCACTAATATCTGCTGAGCAGTGAGTATGGAGAGAAGCCTGAGGGTTGGGAGAAAGGTCATATCGTCTTAGTTTCTTAAGAATGTCCCAAGAAGGTCTGTTTTCACCATGCAATAAAGGTTTCCTGAGGAACAACATATATGTGTAAAAAACTGTGCACTGTGAGATGTGGGGGCGCGATCCCAGCATCCCACTGATGACTTCTCTCCAAGTCCTGGAAAACTTCTAGTTTTCTTCTAGAGAAAAACGACCTATTGCATTAAGAATATTAGAGCTTGCTACTTGTCTCAGCTCTTGATTAGGAAATTAGTGCTGCCCCCTCCCTTCTCCTTCCCAAATTACAGCAATTGTACCTGTGAACAGGTGCTATAAGAAACCAGCATCCATTAGTGTATTTTCTGGTTTCATGATTAGCTGATACAAAACTGAAATGTAATCAAGTAAGGATTCATTCGTTTGATTAGCCATTGAAATTATTCTGTGCCTAATCAGATGCCTGGCTAGTTTGTCAGCCTCCTTTATGGAGTCTTTATCTCTAATGGATGGTCCAAATGCATTCACAACAGTGGGTCTGATTTAAGTATATGTGTGGGTGTCCTCTGACTCATCTGTGAGAGTCAAAATAGAAAGAACAGCTTTGATGTGAGCTTATTTCATTCCTCACCTACAAAAAAAAAAAAAAGCTATTTTGAATTGCGAAGACTTCTACAACAGAACAAGACTAGAGACATTAACAGAGAGAATGATCTATTGGAACAAGTTCTCTGTGCAAGTTTAGCTATAAAATCTGAGATCTGCAACAAAACAGATCAAGGCTTAAAATCCCTATTCCAAGTCATTGCGGATAGGCTTCTTACTCATAGATACCAAGATTCTTGTATTCTCAAATCTTACTTATCTTTGGTAAGTGTTCTGCATATTCTCAAGGGAGGGTTTCCCTAAGACTGAACAACTGTAAAGAATGGGCACTGTTTCAGGCCCTTACTAGAACTCGTGATACGACTATAGAGAGAAGGCAAAAGGTAGCATATGCAGCTTGTTTTGGAAAAACGTTGTTTCCCAGTTTGTAAGTTCTCTAAGTCAGTGTGTTGTGGGTAGGTTCAAAACCAATCAACAAGCTAGTCTTTGTGAAGCATTTTTTTTCTTTGGGATTCTTAGAAGAGTAGAGGAAAATGAGCAAATATTCCTGCTCCGGGCCTTCTTCCTTCCCCAGCCTCCCTCCAGGGGAGGAGGCTATTGCAGAGGGATGCGGATCTTAGCCATGGCAGCACATGGACTGCCTGATTTTGGGACCAAAAAGGTCATTCATTTTTGGTATCCAGAGCTAGCAGGGAGGAGCATGCCCAGAAGACCTACTCTTCTACCACTGTTGAGCCAATCCAAGCCAGGCCTACAGCAAAATCCATTTCCCGAGCTTAAAGCTGTGATTTTCTGCCCCAGGCAGTTGTCTACTTTACATATGGCCAAAGCAAGACCTGCTCAAATCAATAGTAAATTTTCTATCTACCTAATTTTTCCGGTTATTCTATGACTATTCCATGAAATAAATTTCTTGCTTACCTTGCTCCCTCCTTACATACTTGGGTTGCTACACTGCAACACACATTTAAAAGAAAACTTTTGCAGATGCAAGGTTACAGAAAAGTTTTTGCATCTGGTTAAAACACTGAGATCAAAAACTTGCCAAACAGGAACATGAGACTGGCTGTATTTTTAACTTTGCTACAATACTAAAAATTCTTTTAAATGCTAAATATCCTAAAGTAGTTTTACCTTATTTCCACAGAAATTATTTGAGCACAGAGTTAATCCTGTTTACTTCAATATATTTTTCCAAATATTCTTTAAGAAATGTCACTGGGTAAAACTACTGTATCTTTTCATTTCTCTTCTTATTTCTATTAAAACAGTTTTCATCAATCACAAGCCATAGTGGAGGTACAGTATAAGCTACAAACATCATCTTAAATTGAAATGTTGCCGATCGGTGACAAAAACATTTTTGCTCTTCTGATTTTCGATATTTTCTCATCAATTCCTGCTATTTAAAGCTGAGAAAAAGGCAAAATGCCACTACAGTATCTCAAATAATTTCTGAACTTACAAGGAATAGAACTATTTAGCCTTTCAAGTTCAGAAATAGATAAATATTATAAACATAGCAAATATGATGTTTAGATACTAGAAAACACTTTACTGGAGAAGCCTGAATGCAATAAACTCATTGTGATTTTCAGCCTTTTAAACACAAACTCAATTGAAAAACTAAAGATTAAACTTTGTTTACACTATAGTCCAAGATCTGACTGAATCAACCACCGGAGTGAACTCCAGAGTCAAAGTCCATTGTCAGTGCATACAATACGCATTCAAGTTCAGATGCTAGAGGAAAAAGAGCACATCAACTATTTCAGCAGTAACTCTGTTCATAAATAGAAGTGGTATTCCAGCCTCTGGTAATTAAGAACTGAGTTCCATAGCAGGTGTTGAACTGTTACTATGATTTCAGGGTGGAAAGAAAGAATATAGGCGTATTCTCAGGCTAAAGTAGTCTACAGAAAATAGATAACTAGACTTGCCTTTGAAGTGGTATCTCTTCAGGTCTACTCACTTCACTCAAACAGCAGTTTGTACTAAGAACTTGTCTTCAGATGAGGCAACTCTCTCTTCCCTCACTCCCCAAAAAAATCCACCTGTCTTGAGCTGTACTTTAGAAAGGTTTAATACAGCTCGCAGTTTAAATTAAGCAGGATTCAAGGTTAAGATATTTCTCAAAAAGGATCCATTATCCAGGATGGAAAGGGTACAAGTCAGGGTTAGTGCATTGACTCTCTTACTATTTTCTGTACAAGACTCAGTTTAGCTTTTTATTAGTATTGCAAGAACTTCTCACTGCCACAAGCCCTTCATTCCCACTTCACCCATTGTTGAAGGTTTCTGCCCTCGATGGTTAGAACAGGCCCATGCAAACAGCAGGGGATAGGACCTTCTAAAACAGATCTAAAAGAACAGAACCCTGGCAGAAGCAGATCAACTGTTGGAGTTTCCCAACTGTATCACTTAACCCTCTTCCCTTCCTCTCTCAGCTGCATCAAATCATTCGGCCTTCTTGAGAAGAATTTGGACTGGAGTCAAGAATGCTATTAATTTTTCCCTGTAATCAATGACTAATGCAAGATAAAACAAAGGATCCTAATTAGAATCCCAATTATCACTCTATAATTATGCATATGGAGGCTGATTTAGCTTTTTCACCTCTGCAAGCTAAATCTAGTATTTTTGAAATGAATGATCTATTATTGACATCAGTAGTCTCATCCGTGACTTTAGAAACTGTTTCAATGATAGCAGCGACTGATTTAGTAGTAACCATCCTCAAACACCATTTAAAAGAGTTGTTGTATTGTGGCTGACATCCAGTGTAGGTGAAGCATTACTGAAGAAGAAGAAGGCCTTCTGTGCTTTTCTAAAGGGAGCTGGGACTCTCTCTGATGCTATCAACTACTTGTAAGTTGCCTCTATCTATTGCTGCCCCAGTGAAGCACAGGATGAAGATTTTGTTGTAACTATGAGCTTAATGGGATTAAAAGAACTATACAGTCCCTACAAACCCTGAATCAGGGTAAAATTAGCTAACGGGTTCACAAAAGTCATGTCCAGCCCAGAAGAACAGCCTCTGGAAATCAAATCAAAACCTCAACCTGAGAAGACCATAGAGGACAAAGACCGCTTGCATGATCATGATCTGAAGAGAGAGGTGAGACATCTGAACACAGTATCTGCTTTGGGAACTATTTGGGGTGATTCTTCTAAACTGGACTGCAGAAATACCAGAGACTTGCTGCTGATGGCTCCCTTTAGGGAACTCTCTGTCATGCTTTTAGGTGTATCAGTTTTCCTGGAGTGGAAGGCTCACATGCGATCAGAACTGAGTCTTCCTCACCTCAGGGTCTTGCAGCTGTCATTTGGGTACTGAGGACTATGAGGGCTAACCAACTGCCCACTTTCTACTGCGCGATTACAATGGTGGTCCTGTCACGTCCTGAAGGAGTGCAGAGGCTTCGTCCTGCTCCTTTATGCAGACACTCTGACCCAGTGTCCATCAAGCCGCTGGGAGTCAGAGCAAAGATCAGGTGTAATCACTTTTGGAGTCACTCATCCTGGAGTCACTGATCACACGCAAAGTCATCCAGCCCCTTCAGTCATTTATTTCCACAGCCTGCCTTCTAATACCCCAAATCGCATTGCAGGATATCTCTATCTGGAAGGAGTAAGAGGAGTATCGGCCTTCAATTGTTATGTGGAAAATCATAAGCTATACTGAAATATTAAATGAATGAAGAGACATTTACAAAGACATCAAGATAATAGAAAAAAACCCAAACCTGAAATGAAGTCAGTGACATTTAAAAAGAAAACTAGAGAATCTACTCAGCTTGGCTTTGCAGTCCAGCAGCTTGGAAACGACAACTCATGAGATGTTCTGTAACACAAACAAATGTACCCTCTGGGCACAATACATATTATTGATCCTGAAATAAAAGGAGAAGAGATTGAAAAACACAGATTGGAAAAAAACTCCAAGAAAACCTCCATTTCAAGTTTTATTTTAAGTTTTTAAATAAATGCAATTGCAGATGTATACTTGGGAAAAGTGCTTCGTATCTTCTGACACAGCACCTTCATAACTGCTGCAGTTCAACATGACATTGTAATTCGCAGAGAATTCTCACAGGCTTCAGCTGATGTGGATGCTAATTGAAAAATTCAGTGAACAATCGAAACTATAAAGAAGTTACATTTCAACATACAAAATAGTGTCCTCAGAAAAAAAAACCTACTATAGAACAATAGTACAATGTAAGCTCTTGAAAAGCCTACTATCCTGCAAGGAAACTCAGGGGAATTCATGTACTATGTTAAGCAGACATTAATGGTTTGAGCTCTGAAACAAAATGAACTCAACAGAAGAGCCACCAACCTCCTGGCCTCTCAGTAATCAGTCAGAGTAAAAAGACAGCAAAAGGTTATCGAAACAAATTCTGAAATTGCTATTACTAGATTTGGTCCAAATTATGTAATTCTGTATCTAACTAACAATTCATTTAATTGCAACTAGTCACAGGGTAGTGTGAGAATGTGTTTACGCATACCTTGTCTTTTGTTTAAAAAACAAAAGCAACTATCCCCACAACCAAACCCACACCTTTGGATACTTCATTTCTAGCTTAGTACTGCCCTCAGAAAAGACACCCCTTAGGTGTCAGGTGAGAATAGATGACAAATTTTAGTGCAGGCATGTAAACTTCTGTTTTACTCAATATTCTATTGTCTAACTCTTCCATCAACTGCATACTATGTAACTGAGAAAATGTAGATATTAAAAAGCAAAATCTACATTTTTTTAATCAAGTGTTAAAGCTTTCCATTAAATTCTTGTCTTAACTGGATATGCACTTACACTTTAAAAATACCTCTGCTGGTAAAAATCTGCACCAAGGACCTAGAGCCCATTCTCAGAAATATTTTTTTTTAAATGCAAGTCTCCTGTGATAGTGGAGAATAGAGACTAAAAATAGTCTCCTACTCACAATTAATAGCATTCATGACTTTTCATTGTCTTTCCATTAATGATTTCAGAGGTACTCCAACTGGAGTTACATTTAAATTAAAAACTAAATGTACTTATCACACATTATGTAAATTCATTATGATTGCTTAGTTACAGAATTGTTTATTTGAGAACCTTTTTAACAATATTGTTAAAATAGGCTATCAAGTTGCAAAAGCTAAAGCTATGAATAATTATTGTCAAACTGCACAGCGAATTACCAGTTATTACACATCTTACACCACAGAGATGTTGTGCAGTCTATATTTGGCTCTGGAAACACTGCCAGAATTGATGCTAACCAGGAAATTGATGAGATTTCAGACAACAGAGTAATAAACAAGATAACAAAACAGACATTTTAGGTAATTATATGGATAAAGTCCCACTTTTCAAACACAAATATATCTAAAATTAGCATTTTATGTTCGTATTTCAGAACCTGATTAGAAATCAGCTGACCTGAACAGGTACGAAAAGTGTACTGGTCTCATGGGAGCTGATACTTTCCAGTATCATCAAAACCCTGGCTGCTCTGTTCAGATGATTACCATTAGCATTTCACATTGGCAAAATCTGAAACCCTGCCTACAGGTTCTTATTTAGCATCTCTTGCTCAACTTTACTGCCTTTTTATGGAACCTGATAATGTTTGCTTTTTTGTTTTTCAAAGCTTCCTTCCTTTATAGGTTCTTAGAGTGAAGGCATTTCCTGCTTCAGAAATTTTCTTTTTGTAGTTTCTACACTGACAGCACACTGTTAAGGCTCCAGAAATCAGCTGTGTTATTAAATGATTATTTATGTATGAGGTCATGGTAATTACCATTCCTAATGCCTTGCCTACCCTAATACCTTCAGGCTGGTAATCTTTAGCATGTCTTCTTCCAGCAAGTGTTAAGAAGCTTATGCTTGAGAATTTCAAACAACTTGGAGAACAAGACACAATCCTGTTGCATTTCAAGCCTCACTTTTAACTGGCGTGCCTTTTCAGCTTCAGTTCTAACATGCGTTATCATTCTTTCATATATATCCAATCTTTATAGTAAGTCCGCAGGGTTCCATCAATTCTCAGACAGTCCTTCCATACTGAGTAATACACTTGTTTAAATTCCGAAAAGACCCTACCAACCTATCATTTCCACACTCCCAGCCCTATTTGTTTATTCGTCTCAGCAAGATCATCTGAAAAGCACAAGCATCCTCTTCTGAAGCCAGATACACTTTCCTGCAGCTTGTAAGAGCTGTAAGAGTACCCAGGAGGCATATTGAATAGATTAATGCTCTTTGAATACACATACAGATTTCTGCTCCCCTTCTTGAGAAACAAGAGAATTGCTACTACTTCACTCATCTTTCTTCATTATATGTACATTTGATTTGTCTACACTAACTTATTGGCATTATGTTAAGCAATGCTATTTCATATACCTCCATATATGCAATTTCAACTCACATTTATCACATTTACCACTTGTTGTCTTTTCTTTAATTCCACATCTTTTTATTGGTCTCTTACATTCCTCGAATAGTTCTTTTTAGCTTATTATAAATACCTACTGATTCCAGTCTATCTGCTTCAGCCTAAAACCAAATCTGGACCCTTCTGCAGGTTTCCATCTCATGCCAGTAACTCACAATTCTAAACCAGGAATTTTCAGCAAACAGGTCATTCACAGAAGCATTGCTCCCAGTCCAACATCCAAGAAAAAGACAGCAAATTTCAAGGAAACCGTTTCACTCTGAAATTACATCAAGTCCTGAAGGCATCTAAGTGTCAAGGCAAGCATTTAAGGATCAGGAAGCTTTGTACGTGCTTCCTGCCAATGTTAAAGACACAAATACAAACCCTCCAACACACTCTCCTCTCCCCAGCATGGCTCTGTGCACAGTGTGAATACAGGTAAGTTGAGAGCAGGGATCTTTAATCAGTTTGAGCCATGCAGACAGCACTTTTACAGCAGAGAGGTTGTAACCCTCGATTGCAACATCTGTTTTTGCAGTGATTGTCTGGCCATGGCCTCACGCTGCATTTGCATCTGGCTAGAGCTGAGCGGAAAAGCCCCTGTGCAGCCCAAGCAGCAGTGCCTGTGCAAGACAGTGTGGGTACCTGTGCAGGTCAGCTGATTTCTAATTAGGTTCTGAAATATGAACACAAAATGATAATGTTAGACATATTTGTGTTTGAAAAGTGGGACTTTATCCATACAATTACCTAAAATGTCTGTTTTGTTATCTTGTTTATTACTCTGTTGTCTGAAATCTCATCAATTTCCTGGTTAGCATCAATTCTGGCAGTGTTTCCAGAGCCAAATATAAACAGCAGAACATCTCTGAGGTGTAAAATGTATAATAACTGGTAATTCGCTGTGCAGTTTGACAACATTATTTGACAAATTTTTCATAGCTGAAAAAACTCCTGCTGCTGGTATATGCTGCATCCCCACCAGGAGGCTCTGCTGACACAGCCAGTGGAGGAAGAGGCTTTGGCCGTGGGAACAGCAGCAATTCGAGCCTTTCTTTCTTCCAGGATAAATTAGCACCAGTTCTGTGCCCTCCATCACAACCCACCAAGACGGGTTTGCCCTGGATCACATGTTGGCACATGGGTCTACGTCGGCCAAACTGATACATGGGAGTTTGTAAGTTTTAGGCTTTTGGACCAGCTCATGCAGTGTGGGAAAGAGAGGTGACATCTGATCTAGCCTGAAGCCTGCCAGTGGAGAGCTGACTGGTCAATATTTTCTTTAAGAAATTTGTACCAGCAGAGCAAGTTCACGCTGGATCGGTAATTCACATGACGAGAAAGAGTCAGTTCAGATGCAAGGAAATAGTCAGAAGCTTCATTGATTGTCTCATCAGGCTGCAGTTTCAGAGTTATCAACAGGGCTTTGAGGAAACGAGTTTGCTCATCACATACTTGCATGCTAATAAGGGAGCATCTCCATCACACCTCAAGCTCTTTTTTTGCTACAGGAAATTTCAGATGAATCAGCTTCCTGTGCATCGCTGCTGGCACAAAGCAAGTGGTAAGGAATATCTGGGTGGGAGGGCATGCCCCAGAACCGATGAACTTAAGCTGATGTGGATCTGCACCCCTTACCTTTCTTAGTAGCAAAGCCAGTTTTAGAAGTTCCTAATGCCCCTCACCCCCATGCACTCCTTCACCTTTCGTTATGTTGTTGCAACTGTGTAGTTTCTGTGCTTGGAGAAGGAAATTAGACAACAGTCATTCTATGAATGTCCTAAGCCAGTTTTGCCTCTAAAGAAAGCATTTTCCCTATGTATGTGTTTAAAAGGCTTTTGAAATACACGTAAATAATTTTGCTAATAAATACAAGACGTTGCTAACTACACGACTGAGCTTGAATTCTAACTTCCAATCCAAACTTGGAAAAATTAGCATGAACATGGAATACCCTCGCTGCTCAAGATTCATGGTCAGTAAGCATTGTATTCAAATATTTTCTTTATTGCCCTGACGACTAGTCTTCCTATCAGCAGTTCCTGTACTGCTCAGCCTCTCACATTCTCCCTCAGCAAAAAGTCTGGCCTCATCCAACTAGCTTTTCAATCATTGCTAGCATTTTAGTCTTTGCATTTCCCTAGAAGCCTCACTCTACTCCCATTAAATCTCAGTATTAAAAACTCTTTTACTTCAGTGGGATTGAGCGCAATTGTAATGCCTTTATATTTGCAGTGTCATAAAAAAAGCAGGTTGTGTGACCAAATTTTTACAATTTTCAAATGAAAATAAACAAACTGACCCAAGAAAGTATTCATTTTTTTGGTCAGATTATCACCATCATTTGTTCAGGCTCAGACACAAAGCCAGAAGAGTCTCTTCAGCTGGTCTGAAACAGAAAGAGGGAGCTTTTACTGTAAGTGTGCTTCACTGCCAAACCTCTACTCATGTCCCCTGCCCTTTCAGGGCAATTGGCAGCTCACATGAAGTATGATCTGAGCTCCTTCCAGGCTCTCCTTTCAGTCAGGTCTCATCACCACATCTTTATGGTGACTGATTATAACACTTTTTGGAGAACACTTGACAAGCTTCGCAAACACGCTGCATGGAGTAGGCTCAACCACTTCACAGGCCTCCACCCAAAGAAGTTAGACTCAGTTTTCTCAAAGTGTTGCACATCCACCCTAACGCATCTAGACACCTTCCAAATCAAAGCAGCTTGTATCTCAGCACTTCAGATGGGAGGCAGAACTCTCCTGTGTCTGCCTGCTCTTGACCACAGCATCCTCAGGCACACATCCAGTGTGGAAACACAGACTAACAGCCTCATCCCTCAAAGCATACCATTTTCTCTCTACAGTTTTTCTTCCTGCCAAAGTAGAATTCTGCCCTGCCCAAAATGGAGTGTGTACTCCTATGAGGTCCAACACCTTCTTCCCAAGGTAACAAGAATGCATCAGCTGACTGGTAAGAGTTTATCTCAAGGCCCAAAGTACCAATGCAAACTAATCATTCAATAGCTACAACAACCTGCTGTCAGAAAAGCTAAAGATGGCTCTGAGAGCTTTAGATAATTCCTCTCTCCAGATTTGGGTTAACATCTTCTTCCTGGAGGTGACAGTGAGGTCATGTTGCAGAATCATTAATCTCCATAGGCTAGTTTGACAACTCGCCCACAGGAGGGCTGGTAGCCTCCCTCTTCGTCCTTCTTCTTCTGCTTCTCACTGTGCTCTCCAGCCACTGAAGCCATGCTGTTTTGGGAAAAACACTAGTAATTTTCTTTCTGGTTCATGTTATATCTGTTCCCAAAGCCTGGTGGAAGGAAAAGGTTGAAACCAAGAGGCAGGGGCAGAAGTATGGCTTCCTCTTTGAGATCAGCAAGTTCTCAGAACTGCGGTACCATTCAACAGATCATGTTCGTGCTCCTGAGCTCCTTCAGTGTCCAGTATAGATAGAAGTTAAAACTGTCAGCAAAGAGCAACTCAGAAAAACCCCATCACCTCTGGATACCGAGGCAGATTTTTCTGCTTCTGGCAAGAAATGTAGCATCCAGCAGATGGGCAGAATGAAGAACTGGGGGAAAATGTGGCAACATATTTTGAAATATCATGAGTTGATGAGTTAGAGCTCATCTCATCATACTGTCATGACACTTGAAGCATTTTCCTGTTCTTACTTCATGAAGAACCGAACAAATTGCACAACTGAATCTGTCAGCTGAAACCAACCACATCAGTGAAATCTGCATAAAACCACCCAAGAAGTCAAACCACCTTATTTCTATGAGGACGGCACCAAATGCATCAGTTGGACCCATTTCACTACGTCAGGATTGTGCTGTGCTGACTGCACTGTGAACACACAGGGCTCTGGGTGCATAAGCAGAGAGGGCTGATCTCTGCGGCGATTGTTGGCCCCAGCAGCCTGCAGTGCTCTGGTCTGAAAGGCTTCTGTCCCCACTGCAGGTGTGTGTGCAGTTTTACAGCCTCCTTGTCTTATGGTAACCCAGAACTGATGCCAAGTTTCTTTTAAAACATTGGGCTAAAGGCCACTTGAACTGCAAACTCTTCATGAGGTGTTCCTGTCAAGCTGCCTCTGCACAGGGCAGGAACTCAACCGTCCCAGTGTGATGCTGTAATATAATATATAATTTTGGGCAGTATAGGGTGATGTTGTCTCCATATCCTCCACATTTATAGCCTTTCTTTTCTGGTTTACATTACAATCTCTCAAGTGAAGCAGATGAGGGACTGAAACAATTAGTTTCAGTTAGTTAGTTTAGGGATTTAGTTCCTGTGTTATGCAGTTCATACATGAGAAGTTTTACTAGGTTGCTTCAGAAACTTATCTATGAATTTCAAAACAGGGAGCCTACTCTCAGTTTGAAAGAAATGAGGCAAATTTTATCTGGCTTGGCAATCATTTCTGAAGGTTTCCCCATGCCTCTCCAGCTCTGAAGAGCGGCTCAAAATAGAAAATAAGGAAAGATGCAAAGATCTCCAGTTCGGAGTCATATTCAAAGTTATTTTAGACTAAACAGTCATACTTTTAAATAGCTGACAAGCTGTCTTTCAATGTTCAAAATGGCTAAATATTAGTTCATTTTAAATAGGAGGGAATTATAGGTATTTTAATCCCTATAGGTATTTATAATCCTTAGCACTAACATGTAACCCTATACAATATGTAATTTCGTAATTCTGTGACTATAGTTTCATATTTATGCGAATGAGCTCTTCAGTGTACTGCAGCTGTTTCCTCAACCACATAAAGTGTTTGCTTGTTGCAGGAAAACATACGTAATTACATTAGGTTGGCTGCCAAGAAATAATAGTCCTAGAAGTAAACCCTATTGATCAGACAACTGGTACATCAGCCTGTATGTCACAGCACAGCTGCTGTTGGTAGAAGCTGTGGGATCATTCCTTTGTAAACTTTCCAGCTTTTCACAGATTCATGCCATGTTTCTTTCCTTCCATACAGCAGGATAGCTGAATGCTGTGAAATCAGCACCCTTCATTTCCCCTGATAAAGGCAACTGCTTTTAAAAAGGCAAATATTATCACTTTCTCTCTTATAAACATGTGTTCTTCAGGTGCAAAGCACACATGCACACACACTTTGCAGTATCCAGTGGATTTTCAACGGAAGTAGTTATGCAAGAAAGAGTCTTAGTGTTCAATATTGGATTCTGGAAGTCACTGCAGAAATTTAATGGTGGGGACAGAGAGGTTTCGGACATCAAAAGTTTGGCTGCTCCTCTGGGCGCAGAAGCTGCTCTATCTTCTCTGGGTCCATCTGCACAGTCAGCCTCCAAAAATTTCAGAGGCCAGCTGCCCGATAGAATAAGCAGCCATGTTAATGGTTCTATCTACTTGTTGCTGAAAACCATACAACACCATGATAGCTTATGAATCATTTAAATGTGATTTCTTAAACTAAGAGTAGTTGTCTGCTGGAAGCTTTACTGGGCTATTTGAATCTTCTCTAATGTCAACAGGTTAAAACAAAGCACAACCAGGTAATAACTTGCACTGACTGCTTTGCTTCACTCCAGCCATTCTGGGGTGGAGTAACAAGCAAAACCTTAGTAGCTTTGCAAACAAACTGAGATTGTGAGGTTGATGTTTTCAGCAGGGACAGGCAGAGGACACAAATCAAAGACAAGAGAGAGGAGAA